>JARFYF010000094.1:18230839-18243022 GCA_030265395.1 Rhina ancylostomus | reverse complement strand
CAATTTGGTATTCAGGGGATCATTCATATTGGAATCTGCAATTGGATTGTTCCATGGGATGACCTAACTTCATTACAAAAATGGAACCTGAAGTGGAACAAGTACGAAACAGGCTGCTCCTGTCAAGTAAGTCCTATTGCTGGTACACTTTCTCACCCTCTCCCTTCCATTAATTCCTCAATTGCTTTCCAGATTTCACTAATTGTTATAGTGGGAAACTGGTACAGGGACACCAATCAGGAACAGAAACCCTAGGCGATTACTTCCTCTCTGATTGATACCAATAGTAATGCATTGGCCAATTCTGATGTGACATTGGCTGCCAATGTAGAAAACTCACTGATGCTGCCACCACATTGGAATACATGAACATAATTTATCCTGTACATGTGGAATGGAACAAGTGCTTTACGTCAGACTAATATAATTAGTTACTTGGACTAAATGGAGATAACTACAGAAGTACTCAGCAGGCCAGTTAGCATCTCTGGAGAGAGAAACAGTTAACATCTCAGTACCAACTGAGTATTTCTAGCATCTGCAGTGTTTTGCTTCTAATTGAAGAAAGACTTGGATTTATTTAGTTTCTTTCACTGCCACAGGTTAGCTCGAACAAAGAGTTTTATGGCCAAAAGCTGGTCATGTCTTAGATGGTTGGAAGAAAACAATGATGAATATGGAATTGGCTGCTAAGCCCCAATGACCTGAATTTCAGAATTTCCAGAGTGAAGTTAGAATGAGTTCAACTTTACCTTTGCTAGATCCACCATGTCCAATATATCTTATCTAATAACAAATAAACTGAATCGATTGCTTTAAAACTTTGCTATGTGTCTCTTTATGCTTCTGTTCTCCAGATTGTCAGCTGCCATGGTCTGCCCTGCTCTACTCCAACAAAGGCCCAATGTGTTTGGACTGACCTGGTATTTGAAAAAACCCCAGCTGGATCACAGGCAAAGAACAGTGCCTGCACAAAGTACGATGATGGTTCCTGTCACTGGTCTGGTGAAGGATCAGCCAGTGTGAATGAAAATATCTATTATGGTGAACCTTGAGCATCCCTCTGCCTCATAAGAGTTGTGTTCAACACCAGCTACAGGTGGTCCATCTCCATCAAAGACCCCCGGGTTCCACTGTTAATGCCAACATTTTGCCAGTTTATTGTATTCCCGTATGCTATGTGAGGCACAGAGGCTTTTCCATCCATTCTTACTCTGAATGTACCCCAATGAAAGAAACAACACTTATAGCCCTGCGTTAAATTCTACTAGCATGCTGAGTTTTGTCACCTGAGGCAAACTAAAGCATAAACACCAGTACAATAATTGTGAATATGTATCGACTCCGTAGTTGGCTGGTGAAGTTTTCTATCACAAATTATTATAACTCTTACTGATGCAAGTTGAAACATAAAGAAAATGTATCTTTTTATTTCAGAATGATGCTACATTATTTATGCTATTCAGTACTTTTAAAAATCCAGGTTAAAATTCAAGAGTGCACTAGTGTAACCCTTGCCCCTGCAGTGGCAAGATTACAATTGTGTCAAAAATTGCTATCTGTTTTCTCTTTAAGGCTGTGCCACATGCAGGGTAATATTAACATGCAGCTGACAGCACAAAGGCCATGTAAGATGCCATTATGTGTGATGCACCAAAACATATAAAGAACACAGTAATCAATGGCAGCAAGCAAAGGGACTGCTCCCTCCCTTGTCCCCCAAAGTGCTCCTTTTTGTTTAATAAAATGACTTTCTTTTCCTGAAGGATGAAGTCCTATTAAAAGAAAATTACCATTTTTAAAAAAGCAGATTAGTTCCATGTAAAATTAACAAATGTTCTCATTCATATCATTTGCTCATTTGTCAGTGGCAGAGTACAGTCCACACTGGCACTAAACAGATAAAGTGGGGCTATAGCCAAATGCCATGAACATGAATATACTGTCTGTCTGTTAAATCTTAAGTTATCTCAGTTATATATGTTTTGAAAAAAAAGTTCCATGTTCCATCATTCACATAATGAAGTAAGACTAATACATGAATCAATTGGACCAGCAAAATCCTGGTCATAAGTATTTTAAAAAAAAGCTTGGTGTATTTAGGAAATTTTGGGATAAGATAGAACACAGCCTGTAAGCAACAGGCTTCATGCTCCGATGGTGGAATTCAAATCCAGTCCAAATTTCCTATGGAACATCTTTGATTAGCTTAACTAAATAGGGCATGAAAGATCTCTGGAATCTTATTTTATTATTAGCATATTTGAATACATTTGTATAGCTTATAACTATTTTGAGAAATCAGCCTTTAGTCTAGTACCGAAAATGAAAGAAAATCCAAATCACTATAATTGATTTCAAAACTGAGAAAAGATTCAATTGCAGATGGACTGCTTTAGAACATAGATACAAAGATGATTTCTCATATTTGATATGAATGTTCTGCTTTGTAAGAACAATGCTGTCTTGCCAAATATCTAACAAAAAGCTTTCTTATTAATGTTTTAATAAATGTGCTGTGAGTTTTCTTTAAAACATCTGAGTGATCCCAATTTATTTTGAAAGCATGTGTGTGTTTAATTAATTTTTGATTAGTTTTGTATCAGATAATCAGAGAAATCCATTGCTGTGCATTAGTCTTAGGAATATTCGTAAATCTACATAAATACGTTTCCTATTTGCTGAACATAATGAGCACCTCCTCTTCTTGTAAGAACCATTCCATCTCCTTAGACATAGAAATTCAAGGACCAGGACTGTGAGCCAAGGTTTGGGATCTCTAACCTAAGTAGAGGTTATCTTGGAAGTTAGCCAGCTAAAGCTGTCCAGTCAACTGACACAACCCAGTAAGTATTGTACTGTTATCCAGTGACTGTTATGACATCCAGCGTGTGATGGGTTATAAGGGCCAAATGGGAAGAATCACATTCCCCAGTAATGGAACTACCTCTTCACACCAAATCAATATTTGTGAATTAGGTCTTATTCTCAGAGATATGTCACGTAAAAAAACTGGATATTCTATCATTCATTAGATGAAGCAAGACTAGCACACAACCTAAGATTTTCAAAGAAAATCAACTTAGTTTCAATCCCAGACAGATCATCCTGGATCTAACACAATACTAGGTGACCTCCAACACCCTTACTCTCATCCAGGTAGGCAATAAATTGGTCATTTCAATAATTCTCCTCACCAGAAAATGAGTATACACCCTACCCATTTGAATGGTTGTTCTAAGGCTGGCAATAAGGAACTTAAGAAGCAACTGCTTATCTTGCCAAAACAATAAATGGAAGTATCAAATCATAGTTAGATGGCTATGTTCCCACACAGAACTCAAAGTAACACCCTCCATTATTACCCTAAGCCTCAGAGTTTCTTCACAAGTTATATGATGAATAATATCTTCAGAACTGTGGCACTGCCTATATTAAGCAGCTGGTGACAATCTGGTGTCACCAAGTATTATTGTGGCAACTATTAAAAATCTACACTTCTATCTAAAAGCCTTGTGTAATTATGAATAAGATCTCAGGCAACAAGATTAGGAAAAATATATAATTTCACACTGACCTCAGTTTTTTCTAAATGTCTTCACTTGTGGGTAGTACCAAAGAAACATCATTACAGCATTATACAAAGTCACAACATGATGTTAAAAACAATGCAAACTGTGTACAAACAAAACAAACTGTGTACAAACCATAACTTCCAGTGCCTCAGATGTGTGTTGGATTGACCCACATAAATTTTAATGCATTGCAATAATGGTTTTTAAAGACAAAAAGCAGCCTCATTAAGTGCAACACTTGCAAGATGCTTTCTCTAGTCCCTTACACACGGTGCATGTTAGCATCAAATCAACTTCCTGCTGTTATAAACACACTACATTTGAAATCCCTGAAGCTCGTGCATTTTTACATTTGGAATTCTTAAATTAATATATCCTACAACACAAGAAAGAGACACTTACCATCTCCTTATGATTTGGATAAAAGATCTGTTCAATCAGTGGAAATTTCTCTGGACCCAGCCTTTTGTAAATGCTCGCCAACTGAGCAAACTGAAACATAACAAAGTCATGCTATTATACATAATCCATTATATGCCTGCAACACTTATGCAGACTTAGCCTCTGGTTAACAAAAACTCTTGCAGTGCAGATCTGACAATGTTGTGATACTTGCCACTCAGAAAACATAATTCAAACAATAACTTTCTCTGATTGTCCTCTGGTTTCAGATGGGCTTTCAAATCAAACAACAACAAAGTAATCAATCGCAAGAGCATATTTTATCTCTGATTTATTTTTTCACTTTTCTTCAGTGTTTTTTAAAATCAAGTATTACCTTATAACAGAGAAGATAAATAGGAATTATTCTGCAGACTGCTGAGTCCCAATGGCTGTTGGGGGTTATCACATTGCACTTAGGCCTTGCATTTTTCCCTCCATTGCTTATGCAGTATTGTAGGAATAGATATGTATGTATGTCAGATGCACATGTGTGTTTTATAATGTATCATAGAAACAGGGAAATAAACGAAGACTTTCTAACAGATCATGTGTTCATCTGTTACCACACCATTCAGTTTCTATTATTCCATATCCCTTAATAATCTTTTCACACAAAATACAATCTTTTGCAATCTTGAAAATTTTATTTGTCCTGGCATTCACAACTTCTGTGACAGCAAGTTCCAGTTTCCTGCACTTGGAATGGAAACAGAACTTCCTAATCTCATTCCTAAATGGCCAACCTCTAATTTACCATTATGCTCTCTTGTTCTTGATTCACCCATTGGAAGTAGTAGTTCTCCTGCATGCATCCAATGGTTATGACACTGTGAAATTAACAATTTCTGAATTATGTACATGTGCAATTATATGTGGAAATCCAGAAGCTCATGTCATTGGTTCTGTGCTCCTCTACATGACGCATTATTGTAGCCTTCGCCAGTAGAGCAGTGGAAATCAGTGAACCATCAAGAACAACATAATTTCACTGCAAAAGAAAACCACTGAAATGCAACACCTTATGAAATGAAATGCAATTGAGTCTTTAATGGTGCACTATATCATAATTATTATTTGATAATTTCTCTGGCCCTGAAAGCTAATTTTACATGTGTGGGCTGTCATTTCTTAGATTTTTTTTCAAAATTTCAGCTTTGGCCTTGATCTCATATTTATGTTCCAATGTGAATTGTGGGCTCTTTCAAACCTTTAGTTAGAAATTGCCCTTTTTAATTCCTGGTTTGCTCTTTGTGAAAGTTCTTTAATGTGAATAGCTGTTCATCCAACTTCATGATGTAACCGTAACGACACTGGATTCCAGATTCCTGGAGCTGATGCTTGGCAGCATCTGATTCCAGAAATCACACCACAAGATCACCTAGACATTCAAGGTCAGGATCAAGCAGTAACATTTTGCCACTGATTGCAAAATTCCTGGTCAATATATTTAGGAAACCTTTAGCTGTTAGCTGTGATATCACTTGCTGGATTTTTTTTGATACACATGTTTCTTATTTGCACTTACTGCTTGTTTATACCTCAGTTACATTTTATGGATCCATTTGATTTCTATTTTACTTTGTATTTGTCTGAATTTCCACTGTTAGCTTAATAAAGCTTCTTACTTCATTTGTTAGCAATGGATACTTAACTATACAAATAAAGTCATTGGCGTTTTGGAGTATGGACTGTACCAATAACTACTTTGACTATTTCCCACTGTTTGTCTACAGTGAATGGTATGCCTTAAGATATTATTCCAAGTTGGATCCTTTTAGAGGAAGTGTGAAGAATAATATGACATTGTTCTCTTAAAGTTTTGTACTTACCACCCAAGGCTTGTCACAGAAGTTGTAGATGGATTCTAGTGAATTCACACTTGGTAGACCTCCATACTGAAGTCCTATAATGATATTACGGAAATCCTCATTTTCTGCCATGCTGTAGGGATGTTGCCTCACAATGATAAAGTCAGGCTTGAATGATCTATTGATAAAACCAAAAGTGTGAAAGCAATCTAATACAGTAAAATGCTTTTTTTCTTTAAACTAACACACTATGACAATTAAGAGCTTTCCCACAGCATTATCCCCAATGAGTGCAGCCAGATTATTGATCAGAAATATACAAATTTAATGGGAAAACCTGAGAATATTTCACTCCAGGTACCTATATTAGATCACCATTCCATAAACAATGGGACAAGGAATTGGGAATCTGCAGGTAAATAACATTGTCTGCTCTTTATCTCGGGTACTGTTTTAAGGTAGTGGCAGGCGAGGGGGTTGTGGAGAATTAATTGATTCAAGGATGAGGGAATATATATCACTTTAAAATTCTTAGTAAGCTCAGTGTTGCTGTGGAAAGGAGATCTGTGCTCAAACTTTACCCCTCTGCAATGCATTTTTGTTCAGACAAAAGTTTCCAAGTTGAACAAGAAGGAAGACTTAGATTTAATTGGTCAACTGGAATTGAGCTGTGGGTGTTTCCTGATCATCTTTAATTGTACTCTCTACAAAATCTGGCCTGAAAATATACATATCAATTATTAGTCAAAGAATCAAGAACAAGTTTTATCACATTGATTGAAGACAAATGTCAATGGTGCATTTCATATTAATGCATGCACACAAATCACTTGAGAAAAATATCACACCACACACAAATACATGCTCATTAGAAGATAGGTTTTCTCAGCAAGATTACAAAAACACCATAAGAAATTCGAGATATGCATTCTAAATAAAAGGACTACCAGAACCCCACTGATACCTTTGCTTGCTGATATTTTTTGAAAATGCCCCATGCCAATTGTAGAAGTATCCATTAAAATAGTCCACCTGAAATGATTTTGCTCCCCCCATAGATGTGACAGATATAAATTTGACACAAAGACATACTTATTCCTTGTGAAGGTGCAAGTTTATCTGAATTGAGGCATTGTGAGTTTACCTATTTCTTAGCATTGACTGAGCAGCATTGTTACAAGGGGAGACCAAAGAGTAAATTGCACAACCTCACATTACGACACATTACTATATTTAAAAACTGAAGAACTAATGTGGTAGGATACAGTGTTTGGATTACCTGGCACCACATTTTCATGCTTCACATAACTCAGCTTCATATTAAAAAAGTCAATTCCAAATGAAAATCACGGAATAACTACAAATGCCACACAATCTGGGCACAGAGAACTAGATGTACATAGCAGCAGCCAGCAGTGTGCAACACACACCTAGTTGTCACTTCCACAACCCTAGATCGTATGTTTGTGGTCTGGGATGTTGTAGGCTTGTTCAGAGGCACCTTTCCCCAACACTCATGAGACATGCTTAAAGGGGAGGAGTGTCCAGTACTGAGAACCTGCCTCATGTAGATCCTCTTTAATACTCTCCCATGGGCCTCACATAACCCCCATGCTATACTTCCCTGATTCACATTTGACACATCCCTAAGAGTTTTAGTGATGCATATATATACATCATAGAATCCATATTACAGGCCACAAGGGTGATCTGGTAACTGTCTCCATCATTATAAGGATACAAGGACTGATCACAGAAGCAAGCATATGCTGAGAGCTTGAAAGGATGAGTGATTGAGGGGAAATTATATTTTTCATCTGGCTAGTCCAGAATTAGCACACTACTAATTTCCAGCTCTGTACTTTCCTAAAGAAACTAAGAAATACATTGTTGAACTGTTCCCAGTAATTAAGAACAGCCAAGGGTATGCACACTGCAGGTAATCCGCTGCATTCCAGAGTGAAGTGCTAAGTAAAACTAAACATGACAAAGCTTGTTATTGGTGTATTTTCTGTAAAGAATGTTTCATTTGTAATGAAAGGCCAAGCTAGAAGAATAAAATGGAAATATTAGCTTAGTGTGCCAGAACCAACTAGTAAGCATGAATGAGCTTACTTTTTGCACAAGCTATAAAACAGGTGACACCACAGCAACAGCCAACTCAATGGATGCATGAAAAAGTGAAACAAATATGGAGAAAAGTAGGCTTTTCCTATGATTTTTAAACAAAGAACATGTCAAAAGAAAGCAATGTGTTGTATCTCCATGTGGTCTATATTGAACCCTTTTGGAAACGGGAACAAGGGAGGGTAGTTAAGATGTCCTCTTAACTTTAAGCGTCTGTCACCTGGTTTTCAGGTGAAAAATAAATGTGAGCATTTGCTAACTTTCCCAAGTATATGTGCATCAATAAACAATGATAAAACAGTTCAAAGACTTTGTACATCTCTGGCAATTCATGCAACATGTCAACTGTATCATGCAAATCTCAAGCAGTAGATCGCCTTAGGAATAACAACTACAGATGGTCCACATGGAAGACAGTGGAAATCAACACAACTGCAGATGCTGAAAGTTTGAAATAAAAACAGAAAGAGCTGGAAAACCTCAGTAGGTTAGGCAGCTTCTATGGAAAGAGAAACAGAACAACTGTTGCAACTCTGAAACGTTAACTCTGTTACTCTTTCCACAGATGCTGCTCAACCCACTGAGTGTTTCCAGCATTTTCTGTTTTTTTCTTACAAGGAAGATAACATGGGAATTAGTAACTGAAAGTAACTGGTCAAATTTGTGAGACATCTTTTAAAAGCTACCCTTGGACAACTCAAAATAATGCAGGAAGATTTCTCAATTGAAGAAAAATTAAAACGTGTTCAAAAAAATGTAAAATAAGCAATTACCATGCTGGTTAACTCCATATGAAGAGAAACTGAAACCTGATTCACTCAATTTTTTTGGCATTTATATGGCAAGTAAATAACCACAGCTTTTTTCCTGAATGATCAATAAATTGCCTCTAATGGCTCACATGTTCAGGTATCCCAGCCATTTGCTATAAACAGGCATTTGATAGCTGGCATATACTAATAGTGGCCTGAGTGTGGATCCTGCTTCACCAACTCCTGTGGGTGGGCATCCCTATCACACCACTCCCCTTCAACCAGAACTATGTGCAAAATCAATTCCAATCTGAAATTGAAGTGGTGGGTGAGTAATGGAATGTGACCTGTCACCTTCTGAGCTTTTGATTGAGTATACACTTTGTGGATTTATTCCTGGTGTACTAAATTTAGTTTAACAACAAAATCTTGGGATAAGTTAACCTAAAATTCCTTTTTAGGCCAAATAGTCAAAGTCACAAGAGTCAATATCAAAACTTGGCATCATCTAGTCTATACTTTTTGATTTACCTCAGATTCTTGTCATCCTTCTGCAATAACACTTGGCTTTCTGGGTTTATTCCATTTTCAAACTCGCATGATATTATTATTAAACTAAAGAAGCTGGCTTATTGAATATTTTCTTGGTTATTCAGTGCATAGAACATTATACCTTCTATGGCTAGCTCAGTCTGCAGGTATATTAGATAAATTTGAGAAACTTGAAACTGACAAATCCCCTGGGCTAAATGGACAAAGATATACATGGCTTATGAAGGATTCTTGGCAGCTAACTTGTGAAATGTTGACTTCTATAATGAATTACAAGGCACTGCTGAGATTCTGCCCAAGCATGCAAGCATAATACCAATGTTTAAAAAGTAGAACCTGACTGAGGCAGGTAACTAACGTTAGCGATGGATAAAATAACAAAACATATTCTAAAGTAGTGCTGCAGTAGTGCAGGGAACAAAAGATAGAAACAAAGCCAAGATTTGCAGATGCTGGACATCTGATGTAACAAAATGTGAGGAAAATGCTCAGCGAACCTTAAATATCTCAGGTTTGAAACTTTGTCAGAATTGGAAGATATTACCACTGAACAACATTTTTCAGAGAGAAAAGGAAGAAAATAGACAAAGATGCATAAGAAAATAAATAGAATGACTTCTAAAGTTCGCCACGCTTCCAGCGCCAACATAGCATGCCCACACCTCCCGAACCCGTCCGTCTTTGGAATGTGGGAGGGAACTAGAGCACCCAGAGGAAACCTACTCAGACACAGGGAGAACGTACAAACCCCTTACAGACAGTGGCTGGAATTGAACCCAGGTTGCTGGCGCTGTAATAGCGTTACGCTAACTGCTGCACTACCATGCCTGCCCTTCACTACTGTGCCTGCCCTACATTTAGAGAATGCAAAGCTTTGAAGTTCAGAAAAGATGCAGTTAAATACTTTAAAAATTACACAAAGAAAAAATGTGAACCAATCAATTTGCAAAAGGATTTGCTTGATGTGGAAACACAACTTGGGTCTTGTTTTGTATTACCCACTTTTTTTTGGTTAATGATCTGAGTATGCATAATACAAGCTGTTTCATACTTTACTGCATCCTGCCTCACGTCCTTTATGTTGTCTCCTTCCACTGATTTGACATTGCTAGATCGGCTCTTTGGAAGCTCTGTACTCATCAGTATATAGAGACAGAACCTGAGGAATATCAAGGTCAGATAGTCAATGGTGCTAGTGACTTTTGCGTCAACGTCAACCCAGAACTGTCAGTTCTGTTTTCCACAACACACACTGGCCTTGACCCTTCACTCTCAAGCAACGTGGTCTGTTTTACTCTTTGTTCAAATCCCCTTGATCTGTGAGCAGGGCTTTGTACTGGTCTTTTTGAGGGAAGGGGGAATTGTGCCAAGTAAGGCCATTGAGCACCCAAGACCTACAAATTTGTTCCAGCTGTTAAAGTTATTACCTAGAAGGATGCTGCCTGCTTATTCTAATCTTCATTAGTGGTATTTTCATGTATGTCATTGTGAGCAAGCTGTGATAATAAAGAATGGAGTTCTGTGAACTGTAAAATGTTCAGTCTGTTCATTGCTTTATTCTTCTGAACACTGACTCTCTTCAGAAAACACTGACAGGCATTTAAATCAATTCAAAGCAATCTGCTTTGTTCAATGTGTGTCAGTAAGGCGCCTCTTGATGAGCTAGCTGGCAGATAACATGGGCACCAGGGTAGTAGGAACAGGAATAAGCCTTTTAGCTACTAGAGTCTACTCCATCATCAGTCAGAGCATGGTTGTCTACAGTTCAACTCTTCACCTGCCCTTTGATCCATATCCTTGTGCAATATGGTGCATTATTTTACACTGCCCTACAATGATTCTCTTCAGAAAACAAAGACAGGCACTTTGTCATTTCACAGTATTTTGTTCAATCTGCATTGGCAGGCTATCCCTTGAGGCCTCAGCTGGAAGATGATTCAGGCACGTGCTTTGAAAGAGATCTAATTTAGGCTCAAAAATAGAGAAAGCAGAAAATGCTGAAAATACTTAGCAATTCCATTTGTCTCTGTAAAGAGTGAGAATGGGAAACATTACAGTTTTAACCCTTTCCCAGAATTCCAGTGCTAATGAAGCTGCAGACTTGGAGCAACGATCCACAGTTGCTCTGCCCATGGAGGAGCGAAATCCACTGTTGTCCCCATTGCTGTGCCTGGAATAGCTTTGTGGCTATCAGGGAGGTTAGGGAAAAATCTAATGGCCTCTGAGATTGATCGGCCTGACAACACTCAGATATTGGTCCACCCAAAAACAGTGATGGCTTGGGCAAAATAGGAAGAGCTAACTCCCTCAGGCTTGGAAGAAAGAAAAAAACGGGGAAAATAAAGGGGGTTTTTTTGAAGTAGTAATGTAACCGCCCAAATGCAATAATGCAAAAGAAATTGGCTGAGGTTCTTTCTTTTAGCTTCAAACTTCTGACATTTTAATCTGATTTTATTTTTACTTCCTTCTAATGTATCACTCAGCTTTACCTACTCAATCCCTCTGAATGATGTTTGATTCACATGCACTTTGTGTCTGGTGAACCTCAGGCACAACTATGCTGTGATTTATTCAGAATAAACCAGCTTCACATCAGGAGTGTGAAGGTGAGGTTGTGGGGATGTGGGGGCATAAGGAGAAGCTGACAGAAAAATCAAAAGGGGAGTGAAATTTTTGAAAGCTTTTCAGTTTGTACGTTCTCCCCATGTCTGCGTGGGTTTCCTCCGGGTGCTCTGGTTTCCTCCCACATTCCAAAGGCGTATGGGCTAGGAAGTTGTAGGCATGCTCTATTGGTGCCAGAAGCGTGGCGACACTTGCGGGCTGCCTCCGGAACACTCTACGCAAAGGATGCATTTTACTGGGTGTTTTGATGTACATGTGACTAATAAAGAAATATTATAATCTTATTTTTGGACGAACTCCAAA
>JARFYF010000094.1:18131439-18144600 GCA_030265395.1 Rhina ancylostomus | reverse complement strand
AATTCCATCAATTCTACAAAGGTTCCCAAAAATTGAAAGGCAGCAAAATGTAAACTTGCTATTTAAGAAAGGAGGGAGTGAGAAAACAGGGAAATACACACTAATTAGCCTGATATCAGAAGAAAGGAAAATGTGAGAATAGATCATTATGGAAATTGCAGCAGCGCACTTAGAAAGTAATCATATTTGATGAATCTGTTAAAGTTGTTATTGGCTTGTAACAAGAATAGATAAGAGGGAGCATGAAGGAGTGGTGTATTTGGAATTTCAGAAGTCCTTTGACAAGGTGCCACAAAGGATGTTATTAAACAAATTAGAGCACATAAGATTGGGGGGGGGGGGGGGTAAATATACTGACAGAAAACAGAGAGCTGAGATAAGTAGGCCATTTTTATGGCAATGAGATGCAGCAGAGATGATTCAGATTGGAGGACCAAATTTACTAAAGATACTAACCCTGGTGGCAGTCTGTGAAATGAGTAAAAAGCAAACAGGCTTCAAGAGGATATATTCAGGTTAATTGAATTGAATTAGCATATGGAATGCCGTGTTGAAAAATGAGATGTCATTTCCTTTGGCAGAAAAATGAAAGGGGGAAGAGTATTTTATAAATGGTGAGAGAGAGAATGGTATTAGTGTTTGGAGGGACTTGGTCATTCTTGTACACAATTCAATGAAGGTTAACCTGTGGCTGTAAATGAAGGGCAGGGAAGTGGTGATGGTGGAAGGAACAAGGCAGTGGGGGCTGTAGATTGGAGGCTCCATAGAGCCAAATCTGAAGGAGGGTGGAGTTTGAGACCAGAAACTCCACCAGGGGACACAACCATTGGTATACACAACCGTTTATATACACAACCATTAATGTTATGGTGGCATAGAGCAGTCTGTTTCCTGGTTAAAAGAAGATTCCTAAAATACCGCAGCGCAGAAGTAGCACGTATTAATTTGTAAACTGAATATTTGAAAACCTTTAGGTGTCCATTCACCTGAACAAAATTTAAGAGTCTCCTTGAAGGGCTAGAAAAAAGAATTGGTAGCAACTTCTAATGGTGATTAATGGCAGCATAGTTGATGCTGTTGATGTTCTTTAAACTGGTGCAAATAATTTTAAAATTGAACAGAGTTTTAAAAGTCTACCATAATTCTTCCTTTGTCTTTCTGAAAGGTTTTCAGAAAGACTAAGTCATCAACATTACCGTCTTTAATAATTCACACTTGTGTTCAGTCAGCTAAATATTCTTAATGCATGATCTGTTCTGGCAAGGAATGGATTCTATATTTGCAGGTCTTTATAATGACAGAATTACATTATTTGATTATAGTTATATTATAAAAATTAACTGATAATTTAATGTTAGATTCATCACAAAACCACTGGCACACAAGTACATTTCAGAGCCTATTATTAAGTACTCAATGAAAGGAACTGTTAGGATCTTAGACTTTGTATTTTCTTTAGATCACTTCATGAAGTTTACTCAGTGTAGCTATATTGTCTCATTGTGTTTCAATGTAAACTTTTTCCTGATGATTATCCAAAATGTTCATAGCCCAGATGTAATGCTTTCATTGTATTATTTTTCCCTTCAGATAGAGATAACATTTCAGGTATGCCATGTATTCCACTGCAAGTAATGTTCCAAAATTTGGAGGCTTAATGTTAAACTTGGATGTGTTGTGCACAAGAGTTTTGTTCAGAAGCGGTTTATATTAATATCTCGAGGCTCTTCTTGGTTTAAAATACATTTGTTTACTAGAAGAAATGGCCACTTTTTTTTCAAAGAATGGTATTATCAGTAGGAACATTATTAAACCTACAGAAGCCATAAAGCATTTACACCTTGTGATGTATACTGCAGCAGCAGCAGGGAAATAAACATGCACTAATGCTAATTTGTTTGAAATACTTCCATAATGAAAAACTGACAACAAGAAAGAAACTCTCTCAATAAACGGGCTATTGAGTGTTTTACTTTCAGTTCTTCCATGGGTTGAAATTCTTCTAGAGCTTTAATAGGCTCAAAATCCTTGATACTACTTGAAACATGTTTGATTATACCTAAAAATATTACACAGAACATAAAACAATACAGTACAATACAGGGCCTTCGGCCCACCATGTTGTGCCACCCAACTCTCTCAATAAACGGGCTCAAATTACGTGGGGGAGAGTGATGTAAATGTTGAAGCAGTTATGGTCCAAGGGATTTGTAGGCAGCTATTCATGAGCAGATTAAAGATGGGTGGCCTAAAAATACTCAGATGTTTCTAGAGGACATAGCACTGTATGAGAAATGTCAGTAATGAATTATCATGTTCAGTGCATCAGATTGCAATTCCTGAGACAAAAGAGGAGTGAGATTCTTGACAGGATCAATGACAGAATCAGGACTGGACTGATGGAAAGAGCAAACATTAGCAAGATTAGAAACGATACATCTACTTGTGAATTTTGGCAGCACAATAAAATAGTTGGTTTACTGGCAGGTCCTAGGCAGAAGGTTAGTGAGGATCTGCATGATTTTACAGGAAAAAAATCTCTGCAGTAATTAATGATGAATTCTGATTCACCAGTCAGATCATTGGGCCACCTTTTGAGAAACCTATCTTTTATAACAGGATACAATTTACAGAATGTCAATCATTCAGAACTCAGAGAGAGACTTTGGACTTGGCAACTGAAAGCTGTTCAACTATTTAATATTAACAAGAGAATGGAAGGGCTGAGAGGATTGAAAAACAAATGTGGATAAGTTTTTCCCAGTTTTATTTAATTATGACATCAACACAGCTATGGCTACAATTATCATATTAGAACAACTTGGTGAGAACACACTGGAAATATTGTGTGCAGTTGTGGTCACCATATTATAGGAAGGATGCGATTAAAGTAGAGAAGATGTAGAGAAGATTTCAAGTATGTTGCTGGGACTGGAGGGCTTGAGTTATAAGGAGAGACTGGATAGGCTGGGCTTGTTTTCCCTGGACCAAAGGAAGCTTGGGAGTGACCTTACAGAGGTTTATAAAATCATAAAGGGGCAGAGATAAGGTGGCCGGCCACAGTCTTTGTCCCAGGGTAGAGGATTGTAAAACTAGAGGGCACAGATTTAAGATGAGAGGGGAAGATTTAAAGGGGACTTGCGAGATAAGTTTTTCACCCAGAGGGTGGTGGGTATATGGAACAAGCTGCCAGAGGAAATGGTAGAGATCTGAGTGGGAACTCCTACCAGGAGTGCCTGTCTTCTCCCTGGAGGGTCTTTGTAGCCCCTTGCACATAGCACACACCCCCTGCAAGCAGTATTCTTCACCTGCTTATCCAGGCCCCTCTTTTAATTTGAAACACACTCGCCTCCCAATACTGTGCACCCATCCATTTGATGTTCCACCCCTGCAGCTGAAACAGTATTGTGGCCTGTCCATTTAAGCACTGACTGCAGAGCTTGCATCTGCAAGATTAAATGCAGGCAGCTTTGGGAACCTGAAGTTACATCAACAGAGAATACAGCACTGAAACTGACATAACAGGAACCCAACAAGTGCCAGGTTGGGAACCTTGCAATAGAATATTCAATCTGATGTGACTTTTATGTACAATGTGGGTGTACCATGATGCTGGCGTAATACCATTAACACAATTTCTGACCCTTTGTTCCATTTTATTTTCTTCCTACTTTGATCAATATGTTCATCAATGGCTCATGCCACTTTCTAATTTTTTATTTCTAGAAGTATTTCTAATTTTTTAATTAAATTCATCTTCCACAATCCTTATCTTATTTCATGCTTTATATGATTCTCGAAGAGTAATAATTAATTCTACATTTCTGTTTATCATGATGAATAAATCAGGAGCCAATGACAAAACATGTCCCAAAAGTGCTGTACTGTGCATTACAGTTACATGGGTAGGCCTGTCTCTGATTCTCATAACAACCACATTACACTTTAATTTTCATTTACATGAGATTTTTATGTCAGAGCTTCAAATATAAACTCTTAACTGCATTGTGGAAGCCAACACCTTAGTTAATATAATTTGAGAGAGCTTGGCTGTGGAAGGCTAAGTATTTCACATGGAAACACTAAAGAGTGCAGGAAATATTTGAGTGGATAAAGATAATCAACAACACGACACTTTATTAAATTCAGTAAAGCAGACAGGGTTGGGTTGGCGGTAAAGAAAGTGAATGCTACGTTGGCATTCATTTCAAGAGGAATAGCATATAGAAGTAAGGATGCGTTGATGAGGCTCTATGGGGCACTGGTGAGACCTCATTTGGAGTACTGTGTGCAGTTTTGGGCCCCTTATCTTAGAAAGGATGTACTGATGTTGGAGAGGATTCACGAAGATGATTCCTGGAATGAAAGGGCTGACATACGATGAGGGTTTGTTGGTCCTTGTACTGTATTCATTGGAGTACAGAAGAATGAGAGGGGACCTCATAGGAACATTTCAAATGTTAAAAGGACTGGACAGAGTAGATGTGGCTAAGTTGTTTCCCAGGTGGGTGAATCCAGGACAAGAGGGCACAGTCTTAGAATTAGACGGTACCCATTTAGAACAGGAAAGCAGAGAAATTTCTGTAGCCAGATGGTCGTGGATTTATGGAATTTGTTGCCATGTACAACTGTGAAGGCCCGATCATTGGGGTTGTTTAAGGCGGAGGTTGATAGGTATCTAATTAGTTAGGGTATCGAGGGATATGGGGAAAAGACCAGGAATTGGGGCTAGATGGGAGAATAGTTTAGTTCGTGGTGAAGTGGCGGAGCAGACTTGATAGGCCGAATGGCCTGCTTCTGCTCCTTTATCTTGTCTTCTAAGGTCAGAAAAACAGCAAATATATCACTTCTGTTTTGGGTGAACTGGTCTTGGATATTGGATAAAAGTGGATACCATGCACCAATCTTGTAATTAAGAGCATTTTATGGGCAATCTAGTTAAAATTTCCCAGAGGTTATCATCTAACAATATTGCTAAAAATGATCAACGTTAGGTCTAAAGTTTGTAGTCAATCTATTCTTAACTACTTCCCAGTATTAAGACCATAACCTAAATACAACTGACACCCTCTCTCTTTGCGGAAAGTTGGCTATAGTGACAATGGGTAATTCCTATTAAATGCTTAGGATTTCACTCGTGTACATCTCATGGTGACCAACATCAGTGATCACTATTCTTTTAGAAAAGACAAACAGACCTTTCTTTGGTTAGGTCACTTCAAATAAGCTTATTTTAAATGACATTTTAAGTTGTTTATTATGTAGAGTTCAGATTGCTGTGTAGGATGGAAAGTTAAATAAAGTTAAAAAGACATTTCTAAAAATATCTTCAAAAGTTAAGTTTCAAGTTGGAAGCTGAAACATTTAAAATAATTAAGTATTAGTCAAACTGAGGTGAAAAATCTATAGTTCATGACAATAGTTAATTAAATAACTTGAAATTGTAACTAAGGCAAGGAAGTTCAGAATAAACATGGTTAAAATGTCTTTTCCTGCAAATTCAGCTGAAATGAGGGATAGAAGACAAACAAAGGAAGAAAGCAAAGATTCAATATGAAACTTACTAATACCATATGAAATAATTAGAGGTTCAAAGTACAAGTTAATTATGTAAAGAACACAAACGCAACAGAAGGGCTTAAAGTCAATTGAAAGCAAAAGGTAGCATGCCAAACACATTAAAGAAGTAATAAACAACACAAATCTTGGCACAATGAACTATTTAGCAGTTTGCTGTCTAATTTGTCAGGTGCCATAAAACAGATTAAGGAAGTCACTTGAAAAAGCGTGACTTGAGCTCATAAACCTGATCAGGAATTCCAAACCTGCTGGTTCTGGCGATGGAAATCCCAGAGCTTAAATGCTCTAGTATGTTGCAGTCACTGAATATTGATTGCTCTAGTTCAATAATAGGTACAGGATTACAATACAAGGAACTCTGTTGTTGTATGCAGTCATTGACACAAACTGAATCAGTTGGGACTGCTCTCCTTAGAGCAGGTAGGGTTAAGGGGTGACTTAATATTAGCATTCAAGAGCAGAAAGGATTTTGAAAAGATAAATAGAAAATGACTGGATCCTCTGCCAAATGATCCAGTAAGCAATATTCATAGAATAGACAAAGAACCCAAGAGACAGAAAATGCTGGAAACACTCAGCAGGTTAGATCACATCTGTGGAAAGAGAAATAGTGTTAACATTTCAGATTTCCACTACCTTTTTTTTGGATTTTCCAAATGATTAGCTATTTCCTCCTTGATTATGGAATCTAGCATCTTGCCAACAACTGATGTTAAGCGAACAGGCCTGCAGTTATCCTTTTTGTCTTCCTTCCTTCTCAAACAATGGAGTCATATTTGCTGTTTTCCAATCTGCTGGTACATTCCCTGAACTCGATGAGTTTTAAAACACCTTAACCAATGGCTCAACTGTCTCTCCAGCAGCTTCCTGTAAAACCCTTGGATGCAGACCAACAGAACCTAGTGATTTGTCTGTCTTTAGTCCCACTTGTTTTTCTAATACCTTATCTCTCAAGATAGTGATTGTTACAAGTTCTTCCATAGTATTTGAAACTAGACCATCAGAAATATTTAGGATGTTCAGTTTCTCCATGAAAATTGATGCAAAGTATTGATTTAACTTATCTGCCATTTCTTTGTTTCTCATGATTAATTCCCTACTCTTGCTCTCTAGGGGTCCCACTCTGAACCCAACTACTCTCTTCCCTTTTATACACGTTTGTTTTGAAATTACTTGCCAGTTTTCTCTCATAGTCAATTTTCTTCCTTATCATCAACTTTTTAGCCTCTCGCTGCTTGTTACTGTCAACTTCCCAGTCCTCGAGCCTACCAGTAGCCCATGCCAGTTTACATGCTCTAGTCTTTGATTTAATATTTTCCTGGATCTCTTTTGTTAACAATGGATGGTTCATCTTTCTCCTGGGATTGCTCTTTGGGATAACTTTCTGCTGAGCATTATGAGTATTAACTATCTGTCACTGCTCATCCACCGACCCAAGCCTTAGCTTATTTACCCAGTCCACCCCAGACCACTCTACCTTCATACCATTATGATTGCCAGTGTTTAAGTTGAGAACATTGGTTCTGGACCCTGGATGTTCACCCTCAAACTGTATTTGGAATTCTACCATGCCATGGTCTAACCACTACACTACCATGTCATGGCAGGCACGGTAGTGTAGAGGTTAGTCTAACGCTTTTACAGCGCCAGCAACCGGGTTCAATTCCGGCAGCTGTCTGTAAGGAGGTTGTATGTTCTCCCCATGTCTGCGTCGGTTTCCTCTGAGTGCTCCAGTTTCTTCCCACATTCCAAAAGACATATGGGTTAGGAAGTTGTGGGCATGCTATGTTGGCACCGGAAGTGTGGCGACACTTGCGGGCTGCCCCCAGAACACTACGCAAAAGACGCATTTCACTGTGCGTTTCGATGTATATGTGACTACTTAAGATATCTGATCTCATATCTTATTCCCTAGGGGATCCCTAACCACAAGATATCTTATTAATCCTGCCTCATTATACATGACCAAATCTAAAAATACCTGTTCCTGGGTAGGTTCTGTAACAGTGTACTCTACAAAACAATCCCTGACGCATTCCACAGATTCTTCTTCCATGGATATCCTTGCTGGTTTGATTCCTCCAATCAATATGCAGATTAAAGTCACCTATGATAATTGCCATTTCCTTTCCTTCTTGCATACCTTGAATATTTCTCCATTTACCTTCTACTTGAAACCAAGATATTTCACAAATTATTTCCACAACACTTAGGGTGACAGTGGAATCTGAACACTTATATCCTACTAGGCAGTATTAATATTTTGTATTATATCACCCACAATTCAGCCACAGTAGAGTACTGATTAAGTATTTTTATAATGGGAGAAGTGCAACGCAGAACAAATGTTGAACTTTCCATGACATTTTGTGTTAAATCACGATTATCAAATGATAAAAGTCTCTTTTTGACCAAATTCATTGTCAAAATTGGCTATGCTTCATTGAAATGAAACTAACACCACTGCTGTATCTACTTCAACACTGCTTAAAAATTGGGCTTCATTGACAATTTTCTGCCAGAGCACCCCCTTCGAAAGAACATTATTGATCTCAGTAATAAGAAGTGTGAATAATCCAAGCTTGCATCATAGCATGAAGAATATACTTTTCTCGGGTTAAACAACACAGCTAGCACCTATTCCTTACCAACACTCTTAAAACCTATTGTTGCAGGGGTTAAGACATAAAATGTATGAAACACAAGTTTATGCCATCCATCAGGTCAGCTGCTTAAACCAACTACATTCAACTTGGCAAGCTGTGGATTCCATGCACGTTACTTAATCTCTGAAAGGAGACATACTGTTAGGACTGGCAGATCAGCAAAGACAATCAAAGGAAGTTTCATTCTCTATTGGTTAAGCCTGACCCATTGTCCCTGCAGTTTAGGGAACATCTTGCAGATTAGGATGGCTTGCGTTTTTCTGCAATTGCATGGAGATCCTTTTCCACGTTTCCCTTTATATTACCCCCCAACTTTCTTGAAAAGTGCCTTCTGTTGCCATTACAATGTACCACAGATTTGTCAAAACAGTGGAGAATTGTACAACAAAACAATTAAATACAGGAAAAATGAAGCAGAATTTTTGTATTTCATCTTGCTCTGTGGTGTTCGATCAATTTTGTTGCAATCAATGGGAGTGAAAATACAAACTAACAACAAGAGTAGGCCATTTGGTTCCTCAAGCCTGCTTGCCATTCAATAAGATCATGGTGAACCTGATAGTAACTCCAACTGTGAATTCCTATCTACCCACAGTAACATCAATCACCTTTCATCCCCTAAATTATCAAGTCTCTCTCCACCACTACCTTAAAAATATCTAAAAACTCACCTTCCAGCTCTTTCAGAAAAAGAGCTCTAATATTCACAAGCATCTCATAGAAAAAAATGTCTCAACTTCGACTTACATGAGTGATCCTTTCTTCTAAACAGTGACCTCTAGTTCTGGATTTCTCCCATGGTTTGGGGGGGGGGGCGGGGTTGAGGGGCAGTGGGAACATCCTCTCTGCCTATCAGGATTCCATTCAAATCCCGTCTCACTCTTCTTAACTGCAGCAGATGCAGGTCTGGCCTGTCAGCCTTTCCTCACAAGGCAACCTGCCCATCCCAAGTATTAGTCCAATTAACACACTAATAATTAACATTAATAAGGAGACCGATACTGTACATAGCACTCTAGATGCAATTTCACCAATACCCTATAAAACTGAATCATAATCTCCCTAGTTTTGTATGCAATGCTTCTGACGATAAAAGATAACATTCTATTAGCTTTTCTAATTACTCACTGAAACTGCTATCTAGCCTTTTGAAAATCATGCACTAGGTCTCTCTGCATCTCTGAAATCTCTCACTATAGAGATAATATTTTTTTTAAAAAGGAAAACAAAGTTTCCCTGCCAAAATGGATGATTTTACATGTTTGCATGTTATACTCCATTAGCAAGATCTCTGCCTGCTCACTTTCCTACCCACCTTTACATCATTGATGAAATTAGCAGTCATAGCTATGGAGCCTTCATCCATATCATCCAACACCAATCCCTGTGGCATACTACAATGTCCTGGCTACAGCCACTCCAGCTCCCCTGCCTTCTCTCCATATTCCTGAGAACAGTTTTCAGCTATTTATCCAGCTCTCTTTTGAACACCATGGCTAATCTGCCTCCACTATGCCAATCACTTCATTCTAAATCTTAACCACCCATGTGAAAAACAAGGATTTATAAAAGAGAAATTGTTTCCATTGACAGAGTGGTCAAGAAGTAGAAAACGGAATAAAGGTAGTTGGCTAAGGAACCAAAATTGGCAAGAATTGTTTTCACAACCTCCTCTGATCCAAGAACAACAATCCCAACTTCTCCAGTCTATCATGGAACTAAACTTCCACATCCTTGGAATCATTTTGTTAAATCTCTTCTGCAGCCTCTCCAAACCTTCCTATAGTCCAGAAATGTTGAAGCTGAACCAGTGGTTTTTGAAGATTCATCATGTTTGCTGTTCTTTGCTCTTGTACTCCATGCCTCCACTTTGAAAGTCCAGGATTCCCATATGCTTTTTCCAAGTACTGAATAATGGTATATTATTATAATATTAAAATAACACAGTCCTTTTCTCCGGATGTTTCACAACTAATTTCATTCCAGTAGCTAACTGTCATTCTAAGAGCTCGATGTATCATTTTGCCCTCTATATTGGCTTCCACTTTAAATCAACCAAGAGCACCAGCATCTCTTTATATCAATTTTTACCTTCCTTCAGTGCTGTTTTTATTTCAAATTATTGGGTAACATTTTGAATGTATTATTCAGTCGAACTTTTCCTAATTCAGCATCTTAGGAAACAAGAATTGAGCTGTCACCAGCAGCTAGAACTTGAAAGGCAATTCTCTTACTGTGGATGTTCAGTGGACTGAAAAAAATCCTTGTCTATTTTGTCATTTTCTTCATAAATAGTTCCCCAGTGTAGTAAAATACCATCCTTAGGTGGTTTAGCAATAAAGTGGGTTGCAGAATACAGAATTAATTTTGCGTTACCTTTGGGATAATTTATTGTGTGGATATTTTCAGGCAATCAACCAGGTGATAGAACCATAAAGGAAATGGTACCCAGACACTTGTTGAATATCAGGATAATGACAATCAGGGAAAAACATTTCACAGAACACTGCCTTTATCTAAGAACTAATTTTGGGGAAAGAGGAGGTATAAACATTTAAAGAAGTTATTTGTCTTATCCACTTCTTGGATGGAATTGCCACCTTGATATTGTAAGTTAAGTCCTGCAGAAGCCTCAATTGATCTGTTATGTGTATTTGTGAGCCAGAGCTGGCAGCTACTTCCTGAAAATAATGTTCCACAGTTACGTCATCCACACAAAAATAAAAATAAAGCCTCATTTCCAAAGTTAAATAGTTAGATATGTTGGGTGGAACAGAGACTTGCTAAATGAAATTATTGCTGCTTGTTTTGCTCGAGAATCCTTTCTAAATGGAGGTCAATTGGTAATTCTCTGAAATTTAATTTCATTCTTCTAGTAAACTGGTATTAAAATTGACCAATTAAATAGATAGATGTAGACAATGCAGGCAATACACGTTAAAACAAAAATGTGATTAAACAAATTGAGACCAATAGAATTAGGGTTTCCTGCAGAACAGATATGTAAAATTAAGGTATTGCAGAGCAAAATTAAATACTACATTTTAGACATCCTTCTTTATCGATACCTTCACATCAATGTTAGTTGCCTTTTATTGAATTTTATTTATTACTAACTGTCTTGAAAGATGGAGATACAAGTGAGTCTCCTGAGTGTGCACTGATCTCCTGAGTGTATGTTGTTGTATAAATGTTCTAAAAAGTATATAAAGCTGTTGTCAGACTGAGTAAATGAGTTGTAGATATTTACTGGTGAGCAGGTTTGTTTTACAACAGATGTTGATGATTCCCAATCAGTGGTGACAACCCACCATTGAATTTTACTTTGAACATCACTCAGATGTTACTCTGATTTTATTCAGAACAAATCAAATACCCAAGACCTGGAAGGAAAATCTGTTCGTTGTCACCTGTGGATGTGCTTTGTTTAGCCATTGTCACCTGTGGACGTGCTTTGTTTAGCAGTTTCCGTTTTGTTTAAAACTGCTGTGGGACCTGGTGAGGGAACTATGAGGGGCTTTGACCATACCTTCAGCTCATTCTGCTGGTAGCTACAGGCAAATTTAGCTCTGCTAGAGGCTGCAGTGCCACTCTGATAAAAGACACTGACTCAGAGATTATGTCAGAAGCCAACATGTGCAAAAATCAGAAGAAAGGGAGCGGGGTACAACTAAACAGCGCATGTTGCCCGAAAGAATTCTAAGAAAGAAAAATTGTGAAAAAAAATTGTGCAAAACTATGGTGTTGCAAAGCAAAATTAAGAAAATATTACATTTAGGACATCCTCTTTTATCAACACCTTCACATCAATGCCAGTTGTTCTTCTATTGAAGAGTCTATCTTTCACACAAAAATCTTTATGTTGGGGCTGGGGCTGTAGGTATCAGTGATCACATCAAAATAAACTTCCATTGGAGCTGCACATCACACTGCACTGCATGAACAGAAGATATGCTTGTGACGAGACTGGGGTATGAAAAATAATTCCCCTCAGTGATATCAGGTAAAGATGAGAGTTTATCTTCCATTCACCAGTGAAGCCAATTCTCTACTTCTTCATACAAAATAGGTTTTCTGAATCAAAGTACAAAATTTAGTGGCTGGCATGCTGATGTTTTGCTGAAAGAAATTTGTAGAGTAATTTGGTTAGTTCCACAATTCAATCAGATGATTGACAGAAGCTCTCACATTTACAAAGTATCTAGATGATCACTTTAATTGCAAAAGTATAAAAAGCTACGGACTAAGTGCTGTAAATGGGATTAATGTAAATGGGCAATTGATCGTTGACAAAGGCATGGTGGGCCAGAGGGCCTTTTTCGGTGCTGTATGATTCTATGACTGAAGGAGCAAACTTGAAGGCTCAAGACATTGCAAAAAAATGATCTTCACATTTACAGGGAGAACAAACTTGCACACATTTGTAGATAACCTTAAATATTCCAGGATGCTTGAAACTATTAGCAAGCTGTAGTATTTTAGCATGGACAACTGAATATATTTGAAACAGGTTTTTAAAAGATAGTGCAGGATGAAACAAAATGGGAGCATTAACAAGAGTTCCATAGATCTTGCATTTTAAAAATTCTTCTCATACTAATTCTAAATTGTAAACATTCAATTGACTGATGAAAGATATTGAACCAGAATTTGCAATCAGCATTCATGCTCACAGATGGCTTCTGAATGAAGTTGCTACTTATGAGCAATCCTCATAACCACAACCTGCAGCACAGAGTGGATGGATTCCTCGAAGCGAGGCTCTGTGTGTTGCAAGAGCCTGACATGATGTAATGTGATCAGGTGGGGGTGGTCAAAACAAACCCCACCTGAAAACCTTTGGCTTGGCCTGAACTGTCAAATGTTTCTAAATGGCTCACACATTCAAAAATATTCAGAAACATTCAAATACATT
>JARFYF010000094.1:17864729-17877454 GCA_030265395.1 Rhina ancylostomus | reverse complement strand
AGTGTTGGAGATTTCAGAGTTTTGAAGAAGAAATGTTTTCACCCAGAGGATGGTTGAAACTTGGAACGCATTGCCTGAGGGGGTGGTGGAGGCAGATGTTTTCACAACATGTAAGACGTACTTAAATGAACACTTGACATTCCATGGCAGAGAAGTCTATGGGCCAAGTGTGGGAAAATGGGATGGCAGCTGATGGACAATTTGAGCTACAGAGCCTGTTTCTGAGCTGTATGACTCTAAATCAATATTCTAAATGCTTCAAATGAACATCTAAGCTTTTGTTCCCTGTAGACATTGTAGTGTGGATTTTGAACACAGAGCTCAATGTCTAGTAAGAAATTCAATAACGGGAACAAAAATATACACCTCAGTGTGTACTTAAAATAAACTAATACTGGAGTCTCACATTCCTTTCCATTTGAATCAAGTTAAAATTTTGAGAAGCAGAAATATCTTTTCTAGTTCTTCTGAACCTGCATTGTTCAGTCTGTTCTCCTCATGGATACTGCTTGACTTGGTGAGTACTTGCAGCACCTTCTGATTTGTTTTGGACTTCCAGTCTCCAGTTTTATTTTTGCTCCAATTAAAGTTTTGAGAATCCGTGCATTGACCATCGGACCTGATGTACATTTTGAAACTCCTCTTATCGTCAGAAATGGGCGACTATGCTTGTAATTCATTCAGTTCCGCCTTATGGTGAAGTTTTAGTGGAGACCAATTTCTGTTCTTTCAGTAGGTGATTAAATAATTGTTTCAGAGATCTGGATGCAACTTTTCAGACTGTCTAACTTATTGGTCACTCGCTAGTGCGCTTGATGAGAAAACCTAAAGGGAGCGGAGGGACAAAATAATAAATAACTAGAAAGAAATGCACGGAGTGTAGTGGTAAACGCTGGATCAAGCCTGTCTGTATCTGGGAACATTTCCAAACAGGTGTTGTCCTGCCAGAGCTCTTATTGTAAACATTTTTTATTTTAAAAAAAAATTAGTTGCAGTAAGTTAATATTTCTGCAAATGTGAGTTTTAATACTGAAATCAAGTGTGCAAAAAATGCAAAGGTTGCGCTCGCAAAATCTGTCTGCTGTTTGTAATTTTTTTTCCCTCTCTTGCAGAGCCAGCAGTGTTTGAAATGGAAGGCAGGGCGAACACTGCCCCCACCCCGGCTTGTTCCCTCCCACTTCCAGCATTTGGAGCCTGCTCGTGTGCAGAGAGGAGGGAGGGGAAGGGGGAGCCGTGCCATTTGAGGCGCTCGGGGGCCGCACTGAGCATGCCCGGTCGGCTGCCCGCTCACATAGAAGAAGCTGGTTCGCATTCGAGTCATACCAAGCATATCCTGCATGTCTGTGCAGTTAACTTGCAGCGGGCTGTGAGGAGAGCTGGCGTGTTTTGTCTCCCTCAGAACAGAGCCCTCTAACCATGAACTCAAGAGTTTCTTCCCTGTGAGGGGAGGGGAATAGAAACCAGTCCTTTTTTTTGTTTTAAACCCGCCTCTCCCCACTCAGTATTCTAGAAAGGTACAACTTTTTTTTATATATCTGAAAGGCTGGGGCCTTCAGCTTTGGGGAGAGAGGGAGAGAGAGAAAAACACAGCCAGGAGCTAGTCTGAAGCGCGCTATCTGGTTAAGCAAACAGCTGGTCTTTTTGCTGTCCAGTAAATGCTACTTAAGAAAATGGACCTGTTGAATTATCAGTACTTGGACAAGATGAGCAACAATATTGGCATCCTTTGCTTTGAAGGTAAAAACAATAACTCCAACTTGTTTCAGTCTTTGCTGTACTTGAATGCATTGTCAGGGTTTTTTTTGACTGTTGAATGTTCCATTTTATTCAGGACCAGGATATAAATTAATTTGATTTTATTTGTTTTTTATGTTTAGTATCAGTTTTTAAACTTGTTGATTTTTTTTGTCTTGATTTCATGTTTTTTTACTGGTGAAAAAGCTATGCCCAGGACCCTAAGAGATTGCAGCCATGCTAACAAAGAGAACTTGCTGGCTGTCTGAGGAGCCATGTTGTACTTCCACAGTCTGACTCTTTGTTTAGCTTATCATTTCCTGTGTAGTTCTGAGAAAGTTTTGACATTGAAGGATGTGCCTCTTTTCTCCAACGTTGGAAGAGATGATTGTCGAGCCAAAAGGAATCCGTTTGCCCAGATTGATTATAACTTAGTCCTATTTTGTTTGGTTTAAAAGATTTTGCACATAGTGTTATACATTACTCTCGGGAGTTTAGTTACGATTGAAGATGACCCACAATGTAACTGTCGGGCTACTTGTGTTAAGCTGCCTCTACGTGCTGTTTAAAGGAGTGGTAATGGCTTGATTTTGCAGCCTAAAGCAATACTGGTTTAAAGCTGTTTGGCAGAAGTGCTGCACAAACCACATTTGGTACAGTACTATCCACGCTTGCGTTAGTAAATCAATTCAAGCTGCGTATTTTTGGACTTCATTCATTAAAAATATAAAGCAAACTTAATTGCTAAAGCATGTCTGAGCATTTGACCTGCAGATTCAGATAATGTTGCAAATCTTTAAGCCGCCTTCTGGTCCTGTTTTAAAGCTGCAACAGTTAATTAATTACTACTGTAACAGCCTGAACGCAAGTAAAAACTTGAGATGAGTGAGGAACAAAGGAAAGCAGCATTTCTGTTTTAAATGATTAACTTCCAGGCAGAACTTAATGTTCACGAAGTTTGATTCCTTTCTTGGATGCATTTTACTATTCACTTTACATGCAAGCACTGTAGTTTTCTGTGGGTGAAATCAGTGATCTTTAGTGGAGACAAACGATTTAATAACTTTCTGAAGGTTTTTCTTTCCTTGTTTATTTTGAACTTGGCAGCCTTGATTTCACTCTGTGCATTTCTTTCCACAAAATACCGTGGAAGGTGTTTGGGAATTTCCACAAAAAAATAATGTACCCATAGTTCTCTGTGAGCGTTTATCATGACCACATAAAGATGTGATGTAAATCAATTTCCATTGAAATTCACTTTTATCAATAAAATTAGAACCTCGGTTGAAATGTTGTTAGTGTGATTCAACATAATAGAGCATGCAGCCAAATTTACTTCAACCTATTTCTGATTATTATTTTTATTCCTCTTTGTTATAACTGGCATTCCCATTCTGGTTTTTACAGTATTGAGGCTTGTATTCAGTTTGAAATTGTTAGTTTTGATATAGCCCACTAATGCCAAACAAAATGTAGTTTTGTCAAAGGTGATTTTTGCAAAATGTTGGAGAAACTTGGCTATCATATTTGCGTAATCAAAGATGGAAGTAAGTTTTAATGGGAGGAATTGGGTTATTCATGTGGATATGGCATCCATAATTAGATTTTATTCTTTTGTCTTTTGACGAAATTTTGGGGTACACATTTATTTTCTGCTGCTGTGTTAGCAGCTGTTGTGACCTGGAAGCAATCTCTTTCAGCAAACATTAACTCAGTAACGTTAATGGCAATGCCAGAGGTCACTTTGGTTTGGTCCACATATAATTGGCATAAATGATCTTCCATATGTTCGTCTCTTCTGCTTGCTGTCTTAGCAGAAAAGTTTAAATTCTGGTCATTTCTTTACATAGCACTTAGAATTTTAATTGTTTTGGACACAAAAATATTTTCAAAGTGGGAATTAAAAAAAATTGTTTTCGTTAAACAGCTGCATTCATTGTAATTTTCAAGCCCTTTCATTTGAAATTTAAAGCTCTATATGAACATGTCCTTTTATGAAAGTTCTGATTGTCAGTGTCATTTTATTTTGAACTTTGTTTCAATTTATTTTGAAAGGATTGTTAGACAAGCACAATGACAAAATCTGATTATAAACTTAATGTAGTCAATTATTGAAATACTTTTCAAATGTACAAATTTATATACATTCTTATTGACTGGGAGGGACAAAGGCACTAGGTATTTTGTACTTAAAATGGTCAGATGTTTTTACTATTGAACTTTAAGATGGAAAAATGGTTATAATGTGCTTTAAGGCTTAAACTAAACATGTTAATTTTAATATTTCAAGATGGTTAAGTCCCAGACTAATAGATTCAGAAAATGATTCAAAATTGCTGAAACCAAAGTCCTTTTTCAGTAGTCATGCCTGTTTTAATTTGGGTATCCAGGTTTCAGTATTTGTGTGCGTATAATGAGAATGCAAGCATTCAAAAGCCCATTACTAAAACCGAGCCAGTAGCTCAGGGGTGAAAAGGCTATGTACCAGAACCGTTCTGTACCAGCTGCCTGCACTGCTGCACCGTGTCAAATGACAGGCACTTGATACTCAGTGAATTTTGAGCTTCAACATCTGCATCTTGTTTCTCCACCCCCCCCCCCACCCTGTGCAAATGCTTTTCTTTGAGCTCATTCAGTGTAGTGAAAATGGAATTTGTAAAATGACACACAATAACATGTAGGATAACACATTTGTCATTCTTTAGCTCTTCTGCTGATTCTGTTCTAGAAAATAATGCAAAGATGCAATCTCATTGGTGAGGGCAACATCCTTCTGGTAGTGGTTCTCCGTTTGTTTAGTGTGGGTGTCCAGATGGCTGAAACAACAGGAGGCATCCTTTTGTGATGATCTGCTCCTTCTGTGTGTCTCTCTCCTTGGCCTTGAACTGATAACTAGAATGGATAAACTGAAGAGTAAGTTGAATTTAGGAATTGACTTCAAGGTATTTTCTAAAGTAACAACTGAGCTGGAACTCAAATGTTGGCCAGTATGCTTGCTACTAGTATGATAATTGATTAGGTTACATTCTGATTCAGGTGAGCATGATTTTGGAGATCTTCAGTTCATCAGTTGAGAACTTTTGTGATGGAAGGAGAAAAGGAGTTTGGCTGAATAATAGTATACTGTGAGGGGCTGAGAAAATGATGAACCTTGAGTAATTCAAGAGCTGCTGGAAAGGGGTGTGAGAGACTTGCTTTAAAGATGGTCCAAAAATATAGGGAAACATCTGTAACTGGAGTTCTGGGTTACATTATAATGCCATAAACAGTTTTCTGTTGGAAACATGAGATAAGTTGCCTTTATTTGAATGTTCAGCACTGCAACATTTTTTTTCGGCTGCAGACTGCATTACATTTAACCCTTTGTCAGAACTTCCAGCTTTCTTGTGGCATATTTGCCAAGCTGGCAGCACTTGATTTGATTTAGCTATTTTGTCTGGTGGTGTGATAATACCTTGGATGTGTATAGGGAAAATGTAAGGAAGTTTTGAGGCCTGTGTTTGTTTTGGGGAAAAAGCTGATGGCCGAACATTTGTTTTTCTGTCAGGGTTAAGAAGTTATGTTTCTTGGTGTTTTTTTTAATGTTGTGCTGGTGTGATCATTTCTGAATAAATTTCTGGTGCTTTAGACTAGGGTCTGGACCAGAAGTGCTAATCCAGGTTAGCTTCTATTCGTCTTCCCCATCTATTAAAAATTATAATGTAACTTACAATTGAAAAGTTTGCTCAAGGATCGTTTGTAAATTATGCAAACAAGATTGGTGTCATTAATTTATCTGATCATACTTCCCTCCTAAAGCAGTTTATCTGATCTTAATTCAGTGCTGTTTTTTTTGGATCTTGCTAAACACAGGTTGATTTGGCTGTTTTCCTGGATTGCGGTCGTACCTACACTTAAAACTACATCATTAGCTGTTAGGTATTTTGGTAGTGAGTTAGTGAAATATATTTGAGTGTTTTTTCTTCATGTTAAAAATATTTGAATCATAAAATTTGGAATTGTTTTAAGTGACTATGTAATTCCTTTGCTGTTGGTTGTATAGCTATTTACTTTTCTGTTTTACCTTTTTACACTTCTATTCTTTGTTTACTGCACATAACTTTTGGCGGGAAGCAAAATCCACTTAAGCTCAAGGAATCCTGTCCAGTAAAACCCGATCTGCAACATTATGCAAACTGACTTGACATCTTTATGTTCATGACTTCATCTCCTTGTCGACGGATAAAAGGAGAGGTCATTTTCAGTGTTATCGGCTGTGATCTGAGCCGTGTTTTTCATATTCCACAAAGCTGGATCAGATTTAAATGGAGCAGACACTGGCAAAGCAGCAAGGAAAAAAGATCAGTGGTGGGAACAACGGTATGCTTTGTTAAACTGCAACTAAAATTAAGACTGAAAATTTACTCATGCATATGCATAAGCCTCTAGAATTTCCATGTGTTTTCCATGTAAACAATTCCTCATTGTATTTTGATTTGCAACCAAGTGCAAATATTACGTTGTTCTTTGGCAGCTAAGCTGGGACTCGTAATTTAGATGAGCTTTCTCATCTAACAACTGGATTTAAATCCAAATTCAGCATCCTCATTTCTACAACTGGGGCAAGGAAATAGAGTGACCATCTGGCTACTTCTAAATCCTTAAAATTCTCTAGCAGGTGTCAAAAAAAAGGTCACAATGACAACAATATCTCAATGAATTGTGTTTGTATGTCTCTTTGTGTTCAAAACATCAATCTTCTTTCATTTTGTGCCATTTGTTCATAATTAACTTTTGAAGCAGACGTCCCTTAAATCTGGATCATTTTTTTCCCAGTTTGCTTTGAATCATAGAACTCCACCACCTGGAAAGAGGCCATTAGTCCTGTCAGGTCATTGACAGCTAAAGATGCTTTTCAAACACTTTCCATTTTCCAGCTCTAGGTTCATAGCTTTGTAGTTTCAATTATTCAACCAGGTACTTTAAATGTAGAGAGGGTTTCTATATACATTGCCTTTTCCAAGCGGCCAGTGCCAGACCTTCAACACTCTGGCCGGAAAAATACCTCCTCAAATGCTTCTACCAATTTCAGGTGACCTCCTTGTTATGGCTTTTCAGGTAACAGAAATTCACCCTTGCAGAGAATTAACAAATCGCTACCTGGAAGTCTAAGATACGGGATAAAATTTGCTCTTCCAGAATTGATTTTGGGGGTGGAGGGGGGAGGAGGAGAAGAAATGTTTCTTGATGCATGTGTATACAATATGACTTTGTTATGGAAAATTGGGATATGGGCCATCCGCAAACCCCACTCCCCCACAACGTGGGTGTTGCCTGTACGTTAAATCTGTGCACTCTAGTCTGAAGTTTCAGATATCTTTTGTTTTAAGACTGTCAAATCTTTCAGAGGGTTATTTTTGGATTTACTTTTGAATATGCAAAATTCTCAGTATAACATCTATGTAAAGATTAGACCAATTATTCTGTACTGTTAACTGTCAGTTATAGTTAAATATTTTATGGGTTTTCTATTTTTTAAAAAATTATGCCTAGAGACATTGTTCCTTAATTCCTTTATGTGGCATGTTGGCGTGGTTTCCAGTTCCCATACAGAAAAATGGGTCAGGATATGGAAGTTAGCAGCTGCCATTATAAATAGTTCTGAGACAAATCATTCCATAAATTCTATGTAGACTTTCAATTAAAATATTAAACAACTTCTCATTCTAGTATAAAGTGAGTTTTACAGATGCAGATATTCCTCCTAGGCAGCTGGTGTGCACTGCAGCGATACTTTTCCATTGCTTTCTGTGATATCTTTTGAGGGCTATCATAGTAACTGCAGTCTGTTCAAATACAATTGCCCGGAGCTGATTTAGAACTTTGATAGTCTCCCTTTTTGTTTGCTTCCATTTCCTGCTGAATGCAGCCAAATTACTGGTACAGCTGAGAATGGGATTTGTATGTTATAATAACTTGTAGTGTTGTGGAAGAAGCAATGTGGTCAGAAATATGTGCTGAGGGCTCAGATGTGTGAGACATTTTGCTTTGCATGGTGATTGAGGGTTAACTTGCATTGAACCAAGAATTTATCAGATCATTACATTGTACAGGTGTGTTTTGATTTGTTAGCACTGTTGACCTGCGGTGCCAATCTGTAGCCCCAGTACCATGTAGCATTCTTGCTTTTAAAATCCATTTGACCTGATTCTTTTGGCTTCGTAGGCTGGAATGTTTGGAAATGGTGGCTTTTTAATATCATTAGGGTATAATTAATAAATCAGAATGTTTAAGATTTCCTAAAGTGTACTGCTCAAGATGGATTATAATTAATGAGGACGTGGCTTTAGTGTGTATATGGCTTTTTGAGGCTCAACAAAACACTCAAACGTTTTGTTTGATGCTTTCCCTCGGCTTTTTTTTATGCCTTAAGCAATTTTTACTTCTCATTTTGAAGTTAATCATAACTCTTGAACTATTTTATTTTCAAATAATTTTTAACCTCATTTATTTCTAAACTTTCAGTTAGTCCTATTTTGCTTTCATTTACCACTTTGATGGGTCCTGCCTAGGCACATTTTTGTTTTTGTAGCTTTTTCACATCTGTTGGCGGGTTGAGAACTTCCTTCCTGGGGAGCATAAGTAACTTGGCAAACATCAGGTTAAAATTCCACCGGGAAGAGGGTGGAAATTCTATACATAGCAGCTCAGCTGGGCAAGAAAATACATGTAAAATGTTCTCTTGCTGCCTCAAATGAATAAGCCGTCAGGAAAGTAAAATTGGAAATGTTTCAAAAAGTTGCTTGGTAATGAGGCTGATGACTCGTAAAAAGTCACATGAATATTCTGCGTGTGGAATGCATAGTATCTGGTTCTATGAGACAAAAACTAAATTAAATGCATTCAAACTGCTGCTGAAGCCTTTTTTTTAAGTCTCGCTTTATCATAAGGTTTCTTGCCAAAATCATGATGTCATTTTCGGTTGCCATGGTGCGTGGTTAGACTGGAGGAGACAACCCAGCCAGCAAAATAGGACATTTGTTTGGTGAACTGCAGTGTGGTTTCCCTTCACTGACTGAATGCTGTAGGGAAAACTACCAACAATAAATCTCTTGAATTTTCAGCTCGTTGCCTTTTTTGTAGTTTGAGGAAGAGGTGTGGGCCTTGTATCAGACTTTGGTATATGCACTTATTTTTCCCATCCATTCAGGGTGTGTGAGTCTGCTTGGTTTTTGTGCCTATGTAGATGTACTGTAGAACATTGGTCTCCAATAAGCTAGTAAAGTTTAGTTTGGCAAGCTGCTTTTTCCTCTGCTACAGCCCTGATTGTGCGGAAAGAGAAACACAATTTCCCACAGCGCTGGGTGACTTGATGCAGTGTTGTATTTCACACTGCAGCAAGGCAAAGTAGCAGATTTTATCCAAAGCAGGAAGAATTGTTGCCCTTTTGTGGCACTTGGGTATGACTAATAAGATATGGAATAAAATATAATGAACATTATTGAGTAAAAATGAATATTAACATAATGTTAGGTATGGTGCAATATTTTAAAAAAATTCTTCTCGCGTAACACAAAAATTATGTTAAGCTGTTATATGGTGCTTGCAACCTGTATTTGAGAGGAATAAAATCTTTATTTAATCTACAGGTGAAGCTGCATTAAGGAGTGACGGTAGGATGCAGTCGATCCCAGTGTCCTCTGCACTCACCAACCATCGTACAGGACCTCCACCTATTAGCCCCAACAAGAGGAAGTTCAGTGGAGACCAGGGTGATGATGACGTGGAAAGTGAGAGCGAGCAATTCTCCAAAACAAGCAGGTTATATGTTCAAGTGTAAGTTTTGTTTTGACTGGAGACTCTGAACTTTTAGGCTACATTGGTTACAAAAGATGGAAATGGTTGGAATGTTCTGAATGGCAAGCAACTTCTGAGACAGCTAGGATTTACACATGTGGTAATGCCTGTCCTTGAGTTCTGCTATCAGTTTACATTCTTTATTGGGTCTGTCTACTGGTTTTACTGAAGTAAAATTTGCAGGAAAACCTGGGTCCGAAGAAAACTCTTAACCAAATAGTACGCTTGTGTAAATACTGTCTGTGCATATACTGCTGTCAGTCATGTTCAAAACAAAAAGGCTATCAAATTCTCAATCTGTCACAATCCTTGCCTCACAGTTGTGCTTCTAACAATAAAATTTTTTTTTAGGGGTGGCGGAGGAAGAGGGGTATGAGGAGGAAGGATTAAGATTATGAAATATACAAGCATCTGATATGTTTATCCACCATAACCAGTAATTTTTAAAAAAAATACTAACACTGTATGCACGTTGATATGTCTTCTGCTTGTTCATTGTTGTATCTAGACCATATTTTCCCCCCCTCTCAATTTCCAGTAAGACTTTACTTGGTCTGGCTTCTTGCTCATTGTCATTTGTTGATGTGTTAAATGTACTAATTTAATCTTAGCCTTCCAGCCTGTCACGTGATATTGCTTTATGGGTGTTTGATTCCCTTTTCAGTTTGTACTGTGGGACTGTATATTTTCCCACCCCAATAGTCTGAGGTATTGTCAGTCTTATCAGTATACAGTGCTACTTTATCACACACAATGTGATCCATGCCACTATACTGAATATCCAATTTTTTCACCACTGTGGCTGGATTATTGTTTGGAGGATGAGTTGCAACAATTCAACAGCATATCCTAAACCTTTGACCTCTACCTAAGTCAAAGAATTAGCAGGAACACCACATTTGCAGATTGTGCTATCTGACTTGAATACATACAGCTATTTCTTCATCTTTGATAGTTGCAAGGCTCTTTGCTTTCCGATTGCAGTAATGTGGGAGCAATACCACAAAATTGACATTGTTCAACAAGAGAAAACCACCTTGTTCTGTGGGCAAATGGGAGTTGGGCAATAAATGTTGACATTGCCTATATTTGGAAAACAAAGTTAAGCAAAAAATTTCATAGATGTTTCAGATACTCTGACATTGTTATGTTTTGTGTAGTGGTCAAGTGCAACTTGCCCTCATTTGCCCCACCCTCTCCCATTTTACAAGACTCGTTATGGTACAGTTTTAGTTTTCACTAGAAAAATGTTTCTAGATTGTGGTTGGTAACTGGGCAAACATATCTTTTTAGAACAAAAATCCAATCGGCTTTTAATGTACTTGAAAATATTACTTTTTACGTTAACCAGAGAAAGGAATTCTGAAAGAATACATTTGTTGTCAGGATACCAGATGCTAAGATCTGAATGCTGGAACCTATAAAATGGAAACACAGGCAATAGAGTTGTTTTTCTTTCTTGCTTTCTGTGTCAAAATGTAGCCTCTGGCTAGCTGATGAAAGGAATCTTCTACATATTGTTTTATACATTGCTCGTTTGCAGAGAGAGAATTATCCAGAGTATGAATATGCGTAGTTTTGAAGTGATACTGTTCAATTTAAAATTGTTTTACATAATTTTTAAATAATTTTTAAGATTTTCTTTTCTCCTGTTTTTCCCTTCCCCTATTCTCCAATACATTTTGTAATCATTTGCTAAAGTTTCCTTGTGCATCTGGTTAGTATGTGGGGCTTTTCAGTTCTTTGGTAGACTGGGGAAGTTTTATCAATGAGTCTTGTCTTGGTCTGACATCGAGGCAATTTATTTGTAGATTATTTAGTTAATAAAACTGCTGGTGGCTCAGTGGGCAAGTACATCTTGTATGGCTCTGCACCATTGCATTCAACAAGTTGGGTTGAATGCATATCATTAAATATTATGTAATTTGCATTAATGATTAGGAGCTAAATAAAGGAAAAAACACGTTTTTAAACTGATCTCCCCAGCAGTTAGCTCACATAATGACAACCAGTGCATACGGTTTTAGAAGTGGCTGAAACTAGCTTCTGATACCTTGCCCTGTTTGAGCTGCTGACCTGTTTGAGCTGCTACCCTGTAATGATTGATCAAACTTTACAGGAGAAAAGAATTTGATTGGACAGATATTTTTGTTAATCTAAGTTTTGCATCATGTTGTACTGTGTGCAAAGTACTGCTCCCCCTTTGTGCACTGTACTATTTGCAAAATAAATATAGGACTCGCACATTTAATGAAGATGTCTGTTTCTGAATCTGTAAACTTGGCCTGGCCTTGGATATGTAATAGTTAAAACTAATTAATGTTAAGTTTCCCAATAAGCTGGTTTTCCATGTCCCTGCCATTTTCCTCTGTCACTCTAGGGAATTATTCAGATACCCTGTGCATGTTGTTGCAGTGCAGTTCCAAGATATTTGAATTCTATTTATAGAACTCCTGTTGTAAGCTCAGCCAAAGACTGATGGTAGAACTTGGCCTTGAAGATGTGGAGAATCTTGTGTTCATTTCCTGATGTGTGCTGAGTTAGTTGATGTCACTTGGGATGGTGGTAATCACATGAGCTTGATTAAAGAAAGATTTAGAGGTAATCAGTAGGTGGTTGCAATCTGGAAAGAACTGCCTGAGAGAAGAGGGTGGAGGCAGGTACACAATATTTAAGAAGAATCCGGACAGGGACTTTGTTCGTAACCTACTATGCCTTAGCAACTCAAGTGCTGGTAAGTGAGATTAGTATTGATGGGTACTTGATGGTTGGCACATGCGGTGGGCCAAAAGGCCTGTATCTTTGCTGAGTAACTCTTCACTCCAAAAGCTGAAAGGGAGAGGATGGAATTCATTATTGTCAAGTATTAGACTTGGTTCTTTCCAATGACTTGCTGAAAGATATGGGTATGTATATTGGTGGTGGAGAGGGCTTTGTCTGGTGTGGTCTTATTGATTTTTTTTTCCGCCAATGCCTATTTACATATTAGTAAAATGGCTGTTGAGGAATTAGAGTTTGTGATCTGTTAAAAGTGTTCTGCCCCCTCATTTGGGGGATAACGAAAGTAGGTGGCAGGTTACTGCAAGTTATGTTGCATGTGATTTGTGAAAATGGAACTGGGGATAATGTAGAACCCTTTCTGTTTCTCCCCTCCC
>JARFYF010000094.1:17850186-17861626 GCA_030265395.1 Rhina ancylostomus | reverse complement strand
CACACAAATTTAAATATTTTTGGGGGGGGGGGGAGTAGGGTGAGTATAAGCAGTTAGTGACCTGTTCTTCAGGCTAAGGGATCAAAAGTTATTGGTTTATTAATTTGTTTGATATAAATTAAAGCAGCAAGCCCAGTAGAAAGATAAGTATATTTGAATTGTTTTGAAGGATGTAGACAACATAACAATTGTGCAAATAAAAAAAAAGTTCCATTCACAGCAATCTGTTTCCTTTTATGTTACAGTAGAGTAACAACAAGATTTATTCATTACTTTAAAGTGGATGGTGACATAATGCAATACATTTTCTGGCATTGAAATGGAGAAGAACAATGGAAGTTCACAACTGACTTGGTTCACAAACAGGATGACGTCTCCATGCTGTTTATAAAATGTAGTTAACAAAGCATGTTGTACATGTAAGATTTTGATGAGTTACATGCCCAGTTCCTGAAATGTCCTATAGACTGATTATTATATTACATAATCTGTATGTATTACTTGTATGTAAGTAGCTAAGTTGGTTTACTGACTGTCCCAATTCACTTTGGCATTTGTAATTTCCATTTTTCATCCAAAAATCCATGGTGGTAGGAACAATATTGCAACATTGGAAATGTCCAGTGCCAGTGTACACAGTGCGACAAAAGCTGCTTTCTATCTATGCTTTCCCACTAGGTGACTAAGCTCTGAGCTGCTGGCAACATATGAAACTGGTTTTGCTAGAAAGGTTGACCAACAAGAACTCTTGGTAAATATGGAGTGAAGGAGAATGTTCTCATGACCTCTCCCTCTGCATCACCACTCCCTCCCATCATAGCACCACCCAGTCATGGTGAAATGGCTGAGTGTTGGTGGTAGTGAGTAAAGTGGAATTTAGAAATGAATTTGTAGCAACTTAAGAGTTCATCAAGGCCAGAATTTCCATTAGAGTCATAGTTGTAAGGTACAAAATCAAACCCTTCGGCCCACCATCTCCATGCCAACCATCAATTGCCCGTTAGAACTAATCCCATTAACCAGCACTTGGTCCATAGCCTTCAATGCCTTGTTACTTGAGTTGATCATTTACATGCTTAAATGTTGAGCGTCTCCATCTCAACTACTCCCATGTGTAGAAAAAAGAAATCTTCTTCAAATCCCCTGTTAAATCTCCTATCCCTTAAACCTGTGCCTCTGGTTTTGGATACCTCTGCTGTGGGGAGAAGTGTCTTGCTCTCTATCCAATCTACATCCCTCATAATCTTATACACCTCAGCCGTCTCCTATACAGTCTCTCCTCCTCAAAGCTGAAATGCTCCATTTTGGATAACATCCTGGAGAATCTCTGCTCTTTCCAGCGCAGTCATGGCTTTACTCAACTGTGGTGACTGGAAGTACATACTGTATTCCAACTTTAGCCTAACCAGTGTTTCATATGGTTGTACCATTACCTCCCTGCTTTTGTATTCTGTGCCTGACTAATGAAGGCAAACATTGCTATGCCTTATTTACCTGTGCTGCCACCTTCAGGGATCCTTAGTTGTAGACCAAAGTCCCTTGTTCCTTTATACTCCCTAGGGCCCTACCATTCATGAGTTGTAGTATGAGCCACAGACATTCACCTGGTATAAAGCAATTTTTTTCCCCCTTTTTTCAATATTTGCCACTTTTTTGTGTCTCACCATTTTCCAGTTCATATACACTCTACCAGCAGAAATTGCACTAGTGGAATTGTGGAATAATACTTTGAAATCAACTAATTGAAATTCAACCTAATTGAATGTATTCACAAACCTGGATCTTTGTGAAATATGTAGTTATTTATCAAAGGAGTATAAATCATCCTTATTTCAGAAGGAAGCTGAATCTTGTTTAGTGTGGGTTGTAAGACATGTTTTTCCACAATGTCAGCTAAAATGATGTCTTGCATCAGACTCTACTCAGGGTCACAATCATGTTCAAATATCTGTATTTAAGGTAAAGGAAAACGGAAACACCCTTGCAATTTAATGCCAGTAAAATGGATGGTGTATAATTACTTCCAGAGTTCTTTCATTACTTGTAGCATGGTAAGCTTCTGCAGAATGCAGCTTTCAGTAAAGTTCTGGCTTTCATAACGCATCTTGGCCCTTGCGCTTGAAGTTAGTTTACATAAATGTAAATTTGTGGATGTTATCCAAAACCAGATAACCTGCAAAAAGTCCATATTGCAGGCTTGATTCAGATGAAGGAAAGAAAATCAAAACATAGCTTTCAAAACAAAACACTGCTTTTATGCAGTTAATTACTGGTAAGTGTTCTATTCTCATTTTGTTCTTTTTGCGCTTGACCCATTTTAGTTTATTACACACATAAGGTTCAAGAAATGTTTAATTGAAGATGCTTCAGTTCATTTGATCTTCCCCTTCCTGATTACTATCTCCACCATCTTCCTATGGCAATAGCTACCTGCTTAAGTGTTTTCAAATGGGATGCCAGGGAGGGAGCTGCACTGTTCCTTTTTTTTTTCCAGAGAAGTAATTGTAAATGTCCCAAACTACTCTTAAATCCTGAATTCCTGCAGTCCCATTTTCTTTTAATCCACCTAGAATAGAGGTTATTTCTCTATATTTGCTTGTTGCTGCTATATAAATGTCTGTTTTAATAGTTTTCAGCATAATGTACCAAATGGAGGGGAATCCTCAGATGTTGCTCTTCAGTCGTGAAAAGTTGACATTTTCATTGGTCATCACTCGTGTTTGACCCAGTTATGTTTCTTTTGCTGCCTTTCGAGGCTAGATGGTTCCAACCCATCATGAGAACTGAATCCATGTCAGCTGATAAAAGCTATTTACAACTGCAGAAATGTTTTTTGTTGATTTGAATTCCTTTGTAATAGTTGTGAAAAGTGAAGTATTAGCAAGATTTATAGGTCTAATTCACTTTTTACTCGGAGTTGCATTCATTCCTGAGTATGAAACCTGGTGCTTTGACATGCAGTTTAGTTACATATGGTGTATCTACTGATCAACTCAGTTCTATTTGTAACCTAGTTCTTGGGTCCCTTCAGGCTTGACGATTTCTGTAAACTTGGCTACCTTGCTTTGTTACTTTGAATTCGGGCCATTTCTTTAAAATGTTTACCTACAGCTATTTTGCAACATGACAAGTTTATTTCAAAATGTGGTAGAAAGAAAATCTGATTTACATTATCAATTTTTGCCAGGGCAAATCTGGCATAATTTCAATTCTCTACACTTGGTGGTATAAAGAAGAACATGCTGTACTCTGCGAATGAAAACTGACTGTTACAGAAAAGGACATCTACATATGTGTTGATGTTAAAGACTTAAATGGGCTATTAAGTGTAACTCAGCAAAACTGAACAATTTTGTACAAATGAAACTAGGTCTTTGCTTATTGGCCTGTTCACGTTTCTAATAACTGCCATTCTAGAAGTGGCTGAGCTAAAGGTCTGTAACTTTCTAAAATGATCTTCCAGAATTGAGGGGGGAGGTGGGGGTGCAAGAAGACTTTTATCCCCCACCCCTCAAATTTTCTGCTCATCCCTTCTCGTGTGTCTGTCTGAATTGTCAGTGATATCAGTTATGTGGGCACAGTATTTCACATGAACTCTGGCGGTGACAGGAAAGGCAAAGAAAGCAAACCTTATTGTTTCATTTGAAGATTCAGGTGTTCTCATCTTTGGAGTACAGATCACACAAATGTAATTAGGACCACCAATCCTGTCTGACGCTCCCTTCCATAAGGCTGCTGCAATTAGCACATTGAAACTGGAAATCTCTCTGGTATACTATCGCATCATATGCTCCTGAGCATTTGGGGAATTGAGGGGGAGGGAACCATTTTGAAGTTATTTTCAAATCATTAATCTAGTGACCTCTTGTCTTTTCTTTGGTGGTCGCTTAAATTGACTGTGGACTTTTATATCCAACACTCATATATGAGGGGTCAGTCTAAATGAGCCAAGCATTGGAACTTCTTTGACAGTTCTTCGGGCTCAAGGGATGAATTGCTTCCATTCCAGTTTTGTGATTTTGAGGTGGACACCTACAAACCCTACTACTAGTGGGGTGGGTTAGATAAGAGATGGTGAATGCCTTGTACCATTTACCCTATGGTTTTCTGCGCTTCTCAAGGAAATCAAGATTCTCCTTCTCCATTTCGAGTGGCTGTGGACCAGGGCTAAGGATTCCCATGAGTTGGCAGGGATTGAATGTTTTTTGAAAATGTCCATGCATCATTTCCTCTGTCCACCTGGTAATTTTTTGCCATGATGTAGTGGCTATTTCGGGAATTGGAGTCAGGCATGCGAATAATGTGGCCTGCCCAATGTAGTTGACCATGTGTAATTAGGGCTTAATGCCAAGAATGTTGGCCTGGGAAGGGATGCTGACAGTTGTTTGCATACCCTGCCAGAGGATATGGATGATTGTAGAGAGATGACGCTGGTGGTATCTCCAGCGTTTTGAAGTACCTGCTGTATGTGGTCTATGTCTTAGAACAATCGAGGGAAGGTAGGGATCACTTTTGTATAGTAGATAATGAGCTTTGTGCTGGGTTTGAAGTCATGATCTTCAGACACTTTCTCAAATGGCCAAACGATAGGCTGGTCGATGAACTTTGTGATTGATGCCTGCCTTCATTGAGAGCTGGCTCTTGAGATGTGGGAAGCTCTCTAGGGTCTTGCCATTCAACCTATGCCACCACCACCACTCCGGAACCAAGGTCACCCCAGTTTGTCATCAAACTGCAGTATGTAGATGTGCATGTGCATTTTTGGAGGCCACAATCTAAGTTATGATCAGCTTCTTTTACTGAAGCATAGGAGAGGGGGGACTTGTGCTTCACATCTGCAAAACAAAGGTATTTTACCATCTTGTCTCCGCTATACAACATTGCACAACAATGCCCCTGGAAATCATAACTACCTTGGCACAAGGAGAGTGGAGTAAATGGAGGCAAGTTCAATTTAGTTGTTACCCTCCAGCATAATACCTATTTGGGGCTGGAACAATCATTGCTTTCGCAAGCACAAATGGGATTGACCCCAGTATACTTTTTAATTTCCTTTTTAAATGTTTGGAGCCATATTTAAATGAAAAAAAATTGTAAGCCATTTTTTAAACCTTAATTCGCAGCATGCATGAAAAATTCCATGTGTCATAACTGGGTAACATGAGAATTTGACTCTACTCTTTCTGGCAGGCCTTTACTCAAAGGCAGTTTCCCTCTTCCTCCTCGTCATGTCCACCCCCCAACAGATTCTAAGAATCTTGTGTTATTAGCAGAACCCTCTGCTTTCAATCACATTTTCCAGATCTCTTGACAAAAAAAAAGCTTTGGTGAACGGGGATATATCTAGTACATGAACTGTACTTTTAAAAACATTAGCAAGGTGCTTAAGATGACCCATGCAGTGTGGATTTCTTGTTTGTCTGCTGGGGCCATTTTCTCATTTTCACAGTTCAGCTGAAAACAAAGGCGCCCTTATCCTTTCACTGAGCTGTGTTCACAAGCGCTGACATCAGCCTTCCCCAGCAGGCAAATATTCTGCATTAAAAGTCTACAGGGGAGTTGGCAAACTTGACAGAAATCATTTTCTCATGACATTTTATTGATCAATTGCTTCATATTCGTGTATTATAAAATGCCAGAAGCATTAATTGTTGACAATGTTGAAAATTATTGGCATACATCTAACCCCTAAAAAGTCTTGGTTTTCCTTTGTCAAATTCTTTTTCTCTAACGTAGATATTTCTAACTAAATATCACAATATTGTGTTGTGAGCAACTTTATTTGCATTTAGTACAGTTCAGAGGAAATTGGGAAAATGTGTAGTGCATAGATTCTCTGCGATTGCAAGGGACTTTTATGTTGAAATGGCTTTAGCCTACTCAGCTTTTCATAAGAGAGCCTGCCAAGATTCAGGGGCCCAGGACTTTCTTGTGGGAGGACGTTGGCTGCCTTCATGGTTTTTGACAATGATTAAAGTGAGGTTAGTACCAAAACCTTCCATTCTATTTTTTAAAAAAACAGATGGTAGTTCCATGTTCAGCTGCAATTAATTTTGAAGTTTGAGTCAGTGTGTTCTGTAGAAGTAAAATTATTTGTTCAGCTGTGAACACCAATCTCCCTGCCGTACCATTAGATCACAAGCAGTAGTGATTGGTGAAGATACTGTTCTTGCTTCAGATCCTAAGACACCAAGTTTGACTAACTGGAAGTTGCATTTCACCTGGAACCATAATTGACTTTTGTAGAAAGATACCGGTTGCTAATCTTCAAAGCAAACTTTCTGTATGTTAGGATCTTGCACCCAATTTTATGACCACACTATATGCACACATGCAAATAATGATAATGTATTTATTTTGTGCTCTATTTCCATTAAAGAAGAAAGCAATCTGATGTGTAACCATCTATTTAACATTATTAGTTTTAAGCAATTAGAAAAATATGCATCTTAGATCTGATAGTTTAATTAGTACTTGACAAATTAACACTTTAAGGCCCTGGTACAGAAATTGTTGATGAAGCTTTTTTCCTTTGTATGTATACTCTATGCATGGTGCAGAATGTGAACCCTGACTGGGCCCCCTTTAGAGTCTGGCAGATTTGTTGGTCTGGTGTGTGAGAGAGAATACTGTACAAAGCAAAACCAGCAGATGCAGCACTACTTATATTTATCATCTTTTCAAAACAAGGCACAATTTAAGAACACAGTTTTGTGATTACAATTTTAACAATGTTCTTGCAATAGGTGTATTTTGTTTAAAGAGTGATTACATTTTCTGTATTGCGATAATATTGATTACTATGTAGTGCAACTTTGGGCACGTAATCATGTGATGTGCATCTCAACTAGTATAAAAGTAATGGGGTGGATTAAAAATTGTTTGTACATATTCTATACTGAAAGATAATTTATTCTGTCAGTTTATGATTTGGTGTAGAGGCAACAGATTTGTTTCCGGAGGTTGCCCCTCTTCTCCCTACTTTGAGGTGATGTTGCATTGACACACGTTTCCAATCAGATTGACTGTGACATAAGTAATTGTAAAGTTTGAAGATGGACCAGTATTTTTTCCACAACTATTCTGATAAATTTCTAACTGGTATTATATAGCTGAAGGCTTTTTCCATATGGCATTGAAGGGGGCCATTTGGCCCCTCAGGTATATGCTGGCTCTCAGATCAATCCAACAATCAATCCCATTCCTCTATTTATTTCACTGTAACCTATTCTCTCTCACATGCTTGTTAACAATTCCCTAATTCTCTCCCCACCCAGCTACTCTGGTGGTAATTTACTGTTGCCAGTTAACCCAATAACCAGTACATCTTTGGGCTGTGGGAGGAAACTGAAGCACCCAGTGGAAACCCACATGGTCACAGACAGTGCTTACTCCACTTAGACAGTGCCAGAAGTTGGGAATTGGACCTAGGTTGCTGGAGCTGTGAGACAGCTGTATTACCTGCAGTGCCACTGTGGATTGAAATATTTTGGTTCCTTTATTTTTGGAGATGTACAGCTTGGTAGTATTCCCATAATTCATTGGTTGTGAAATATTTTTGTGACATTCTTTGTATGATCAGGGAGGTGCTGTAAGCTTAAATTAGGAGCTAGAAAATGCTGGAGGAACTCAGTGGGTCAGGTAGCATCTGTGGAGGGAAATGAACAGTCGACATTCTGGGTCAAGACCCTTTATCTGGATTGAAAGAGTAAGGGGGACATAGCCAGTATAAAGAAGTGAGGGGAAGGGATTGATCAAGGAATGGTACTTGGGAGCTTGATTTAAGTTTGTAGTAGTCAACTACTTTGAAGTTGAAAGTACTGATGCTGCTTTCCCAGTGCTTGAGAGTTATTGCATGATTTGATAATATGGTATAGTATTGAATATCCTAAGTTTACTCCACAATTCATACTGATAAGGGTGCTGGTTGCTCAAGAACCTTGCCCAAGTTCAATTTATTGCATTTTTGTCTTTCTAAATTTGCGCACATTTTTGAAGAGCAGTGTGATTTATTACGGACTAGAAGAAATGTGATTGTTAAAGTAGTCATGAGGGTGCTGGACCACTCTGTAAATAGATGACTCCCATTCTGCCAATCCACCCATAAATCTGTGAGGTGGGATACTGCTTATGTTCATCTATCTCTTTGCTGAACATGCATTTTGATTTTCTTTCTCTCACTCTGCTTGTGGAAAATGACATGGGGCGAGAGTTGATGGTAATGAAAAACTTCTGGTCTGGAATACCAAGAAGTCAGGGAGGGGCATCCTTTAGGAAGGGAACAAAATTGGTGGATGTAATTTTCAGGAAATGCAGATTAACAGATATATTAATCTATATTTTGCATGCAAAATAAATCACAACCACTGTGGTATTAACACTTGGAAGTGGAGGCTGCATTATATCATCAATTGCAAAAGAAAAGCTTGAACATTTCAGTCTTAATCTTATCATTACTGCTTTGAAAAGATTCTCAAGCACCAACTACTTTCTTTAATGTTACCCTTTTACTGTTCTTTCTGGTTCAGTGCTGGAGATTGTGTTTGCCACCATTGCTGGACTCATGGCTTAAACATTTCTCACTGGTTTTTTAAAAACACATGACAGAAGGAGGAATCATTTGAATGCACGTAATTTTTTACACTAGGGAAAACTTGAGGTTAACTGAAAGGAAGGAAGGGAGGATTTTACTGAGAAAGAATACCATGGTCAATACTTACTGCCCTTCAGCAATAAGCCATTTTAATGCCTACATCATTTCCCCGAGTTTCCTAAATTCTATGCTCATTGGTTGAATTCCATTTTCTTGAGGAAAGGAAATTTTAAGACTGTTCTCGCAGATAACTGCATGTTGTTAAGTAGAAAGAGGTATAGGTTTGATTTGTACTGCTAGTTTAAATGCAACTCAATTCAACAGAGCAGATATTGTTCCGGTAAGTTAGGTGGTTTTATGCAGTGCTTAAGAGTTGAACTTTCTCTGCATGTATATTTGCCTAAGTATTTAACTGCAAACCGCACAGCCTGTGCCCCTGTATGGTACTTATATTAATTGCTTATAACAAATGGTCAAAAAAATTAGCCACCAGAAAATGAAGAAACTGATTTGTTTTCTTTTAAGTAAAAGCATATGGCTATTAAAGGGGCACTTTTCAGTTTAAAAAGCAATGCTGGTGTTCCAACAATTAAAGACTGGCATTGTTTGTCATTGTCAACAGCTCTTCCAGTTTAACACTATGGATGCATGGTTTATTTAGCAATAGCCCCTTTATTAAGAGATTGCAATCTCAAATGGTTTCACTACATGATTTTTTTAAATTTATAGCTAGAATGCATGCAGCAATCAATAAATTGTATTGTTTCTTCCTTTACTAAACTTGCAGTGCGATTGACTAATGACATTTGAGAACTAAAATGTATGTGATCTCAAATCTGTGGTTCTGCTTTTTGTCTCCCACCTTCCTCCTCCCCTGCATGGCTTTGGGAAAGCTATAACATAGGATTCAGTTTTTAGTATTAACCAGTTCAGTTGATCTCTTCAGGTGTTACAAGTGGTGTTGTAAAGCCTGGGAACATTGTGGCTGGAGCCCAATTGAGAGCAATATCAAGACATAATAAATGGAGAGGAATGATTGGGGAATATGTTTGTTGCTGATTAAAGTACACCCGAGCAGCTGATAAGCGGGGAATCGTATTTAATTGGTTGTGCACTCTTTATGTTCATGTTGCTAAAACTGCTTGTAGGCCAACTGGTGTTTTTTAAATAGGTGCCGGTGATCCATGGATTGTAGTTGTTGTAATCAATATTATTATGCAAGATGGGAATCAATTGTTTAGCAGTATTTTGGAAAATGATTGCTAGCATGCAATACTGTGACATTCAGAGATTATAATTAGGATTTAGAGGGTATTTATATCCTTTTTAACAATGTATATTTAAAAGTCTGAATGAGCAAATTGAAATGTGATTTTAAATTTTACAAGCCATTAAATGACTTGGTGTAATCCTGATGAATGGCTCTTTGAATTCTGCATTTACAGAATTAGATTGAGTAACATTTTGGGACTTGGGCTGCTAAGTTATTTGCATGTGATCCACTGATGTTTCCATTATTATTCGTTAATTGGTCAACATTTTCCTGCTGTTGATTTTATTAATTTTATAGTTTTTCTGTTTCTTCTAGTCAGCTCTCCCCTGCTTTCTCCCCCTTACCTATGTCATTTGTATCTTCTTTAAACACATTGATTCAAGTTGTTAACAATACAAAAATCTGATATGGTTCTATTTCAGATGAGCACTGCTAGTTTACTAAAAGTAAACAAGATAGTTATAGATTGTTTTCTAGTAGTGTTATGTATATAGCAAATACTAACAAAATCCATTTATGCAGGACCAAACCTGTCAATGGGGATTTTCGTAAAGATCAACACAGAGAGCGAAGCCGGAGCCCAATAGAACGTGCTGCAATGTCAACCATGAGCCATCTCAGCAATCATGCCTATGCTGGCATAGGACTACCAAGTATGTCGATGGAACAGCCTCTAGCACTGACCAAAAATAGTATGGATACAACTAGGACAGTCAGCATTGGTGTGGAACGACAGCAGGTATAAACACTGACCTTTTTTGTTTGGTTTTGCATTTAGCAAAATCTTTTTTTTCTACTGTTTTCTTGGTCCTGTGGTGACAATTGGCACATCTCCACCACAGGTAATGAAGGCTCCATCTTTTGTGGGAGAACTAGAAAGCTGAACTAGTACCTTGCTATTCACTGATCTGTCCATTGTATTTGCATGGTAACTAATGAATTTTATCATATCTAGTATTAATAATAAACTCACCTCCTCATCCTTAACTATATTTGTGCCCATCTACATTTTTCAACAAAGCAATGTATACATTGTTATTTTGCCCTTATGTTACGGCACTGCCATGAAAGTAGAACTGCAGAAACCCATTGCCAGGCAACTGTGTATTGCATTTTTTGTTCTGGAGACCATAGCAATGCCTCAGTGTTGATTTGACTTGGTTGGCAGCAGTCTTGTCTCCTTGTTGGGTGGACTGTGTATGCAAGTCCCATTGCCAGGGCATAAGCTGGGCTGATGCTTGAGAGCCATTACAAGCAGAGATGCCTTTGGTTGAATGAGATTTTTAAACTGAGGCATACTGCCAGTCCATTTATATGAATTTTAAAAACCTGATGACACCACTCCTTTGGATGAAGATTATTGTCTCTGTTCTATCCATTGTTCATTGTGAATTGTTAGCAAACACTTATTAACTAGTTCTCAATCCCATGACTGAAGAATTAAGTGAACGTTGGCTGCTAAAATTCCCTCTAAAATTACCCATAACTGTACTTACAGCTACTCTTAATTATCACACATTCTACGAAAGGTACATAAATTCAGGTTCATTCTTAGTTTCTGGCAATCTATGCAT
>JARFYF010000094.1:17802791-17815299 GCA_030265395.1 Rhina ancylostomus | reverse complement strand
GCTATACTTCTCACTGCCTTGGTAAAGCAGCCCGCATAATCAAAGGCCTCACCCACCCTGGATGTTCTCTCTCCTTCCCCCTCCTGTCAGGGAGAAGATACAAAAGCCTGAAAGCATGTCCCACCAGGCTCAAGGACAGCTTCTATCCCATTGTTATAAGACTATTGAAGAGTTCCCTAGTACGATAAAATGGACTCTTGACCTCACAACCTACCTCATTATGAACTTGCACCTTATTGTCTACCTGCACTGCACTTTCTCTCTAACTGTAACATTTTATTCTGCTTTCTGTTATTGTTTTACCTTGTACTGCTTCAACGTACTGCTGTAATGAAATGATCTGTATGAACAGTATGCAAGACAATTTTTTCACTGTACATTGGTGCATGTGACAATAATAAACCAATTTACCATTCCCATCAACTCTCCCCAGATCCTACCTTTCACCTATACACAGTGTCCAGTCAGTCTACTAACTGGTGCAATGTCCCATAGAATCTATAATATCAGTGCTCCTACATTTCTTTTGAAATGACCAGAATTTACATTTTATTCATTTGTTTGGTATCAAAATTGAAGTAATTCTCCAGATTAACTATTTCCATTCCAATTGTTAACCTGTACACCTCCTCTCCACTTTTTTTTCTCTTAGACAATCCTCAGGGTCATGGATGACGTGTTTCCACTTGGGTTCTGTGGGCTGATGAGTTCTGAGAGACTGTGCTGGAGGTGGTGCTCGATGGGACAGGCGGGGGTTGTTCAGAATGTACTACACTCCTATGGCTGTTTACCCTGAGCCTCCCTGAAACTTCTTCTGTATCTTGAATGGTTTGAACAGGGTTACAAGCTAGGAATTCTCATTAGTCTGTTACATTTTTTTCCAAGGAGACCTTGAGAATGTCATTGAGGCATTTTCTCAGCTCTTCTGTAAGTCTTTCATCTTATCGGAGCTCAGAGTGATTGTTTAGTTAGCCTGGTGTCGCACATGTGGTCTACCCACTAGAACTGGTTGAGTACGATCAGAATTTTAATGCTGGTGATGTCGGCCTGGCAAAAGACACAGGAAAGCTGAAGACTCAGCATTTGTCTGAACATCTCACATCAACGTTTTCTGATACTAGGGATCTGCTCAACATTTCTTCTGCATCTTTCCTGGCTTTGGATATTGTCCATGTGGCCAATGGCTTGAGCTAAAAGGGTACCTTAGGTGCAAGCTAATGAGAGGATGATTTGACAACAGCTACTCTGACCACTACTTTAGGAATGTAACCCAAATTGTTTCCTCTTGATTAGTGCGCTGCAAAGACTGAATATGGGGAGTTTAGATACACCAGTCTCCTTTAACATCTCCCCTGATTAACTTGGCACCAGTGAATAGACAATGCTTGCCATTATCCTTGCTGTGTGTAAAATCTTACACATCTCTCTGGTTTTCAATATATTTCATACATTGAAAAACAATGTATTTCATACATTGAAAAACAATGTATTTCACATTTACAAATTAATCCAAATCTCTCTGCAAAACTACCCTCTCTTTAGTATCATTTGGAAATTTAACTAATATGCTTCATCTCCCATTTAAGAGCTGTCTAGAACTTAGTACCAAGTATTCATTTGGTGATACTTTCTTAGTAAGGGGATTTTTACTGCACTTAATTTGGAACAAAATCAACATTATTGGTTGCAAAAAATTCAAATCGCATACAAATAACAGGGCACAAATGCATTGCATTGAAAGAATAGGGGCAGATACAAATGGCATCTGTGAGCAGCCAAATAATGTTCAAAACAGGAAATAAATTAGCTTAGAATTAATTCAGGATGAAGAAATCATTCAAAGTCTGCTTCCTGTCAAGAATTAAAAATAGTGAACAAATCTAAGGCCCTGTAGAAAGATTGTGAATGAAGATCATTCCATGTTAAACAAAGAGGGAACGGTCACATAAGGGATTAATACAAGGTGGTTTTGTGTTTTGAAAAAGCTGATGAATGCAGAAGTTCAGAACGTGATTACAACCTCATGCTCGGTGATCTCATCAGTTGACATTATGTGAATGCTTGAGCTGAGGAGGACGGATCATTCTTCTGAAGCAATGCCATATAATGGCTTGGGAGATTTTAGTTTGATTGTTTCCCAAACTTAGGCAGAGTAAATATAATTTAGAAATATGCTTTCAGAGAGAACCAACTAATAAGAGTCACTTTGTCTTCTGTTGGTGGGCTGGCCAACAAACAATGTTGCCCAGATCCACTTGCACTTTTAACGAGTCAGCTAGTCTTCTTTGTTGGTGCCACTACTGTCTGCAGTCAAAAACTAAAAAGGGCCATTTATGTTGGGCCAGGTTGTGGGAATGAAGACCAAAAACAACACTCTGCTGAATTCCCCTTAAAATTCATCACATCTCTTTCCGAAGCAGTGACAGGCATGCTCACAGTAACTGAGGTATCATTTATACCATCAATTACGAACTGTTCTGCAACATTCTGGGGTGTTTCCACAATTGAGTCATGAACAGTATCAGTGTGGGGTGTACCTATACACAGCAAAGATCAGTGGGAGCAACCATAATCCAGGAAGACAAGCTCTTTTGCCTAAAGCAGTTCCATTGCTATCTGGCCAGCAGCTTTAAGGGCTGGGTGCAAGAACTAAGACAATGGAGAAGTCACTAAACAGTCTGCTTGATGGACAGACTTTCAACCTGTGAAATGCTGGTGTATGCAAAAGAAGTCAGAGTCATGCATGGACGGAGGGGCGGGCAGAACTTCAAATCAGAGGGGCCTGGATGGGGGTGGAAGGGTTACGGTGGCTCTGCTTACAAATCCTTGCTTATTTTGGTACATCATTGCTTGTGGATTGATTCTGTCTTTAATGTTTCCATAGTATCTGTACAATCATTAATTGTTGCTGTGAGCTACATAACAGTAAACACATCTGTTATTTTGAGTTTGGGAGTTGAGATTTGATGACAGGTTATTTGTCATTGTTCAAGGTAGATAAGAAAATGTTGCCCATCCCCCACACGGCCGTCAGTGAGATATAACATAGCTGAGGGGGTATTCGTTAGTCTGCTGACAGACAATCTCAGCACACAAGTAAGAGTGTGTGTTTAAGTTCACGGGCATGCTGGTCTGCTAAGAAAACATGAGTTGTGTATCAGGAGAAAGCCTAAACATAACATTGAAGTCATCACCTATTTTAAGAGGAAGCAGGATTAATAAAATCAGCATCTGCAGCTCATTTCTTTAAACTAACAATCTTATAATTTATTCTTTGTGCATGAAGCACTGTTGGTGGTGGAGAACATTTTAGACTTAAATCTTGAGCAGACCTTTTGTACTTCCGATGCTGTGTCTACTGGCTGAGGCAGTAGTGTTAGTCACAGACTACAAAATATGCTGAACTAATATAGAAACCAAGCAGCAAGATACTAAACATTCCTTTAAATTTGAAGTTACTCAGAATCTTTTCCTTGGAATGTTATCTATACTTAAGAGCATCATGCAAATTATGCTTCATGAAAGAAACAATGTCTAATGAAACTTTAGCCAGATTTAACAAAAAAGTGTTACCACAAATACATAAAAAGAACATGTCTATGGTTACTTTACACTTTTAAGACCAAATGTTTGGAAATGAGCCTAATGGAAAACACTTTAGAGGTTAACAGTTGTAGGATGAAGGGCAGACTGGGGCCTAACAGACACAGATGGCATCAAAGCAGCCTAGACTTAAGGAAAAGAATTAACTCTTTTGTTAGACAGCACACCTGGGGGGGACACACTTTATTTTGCTGCAGGGAATGACAGGTGAGGTTTGTAATTCAGGAACATTGCTTCTGATAATGAAGACGTGACCCATACAAACACAAATCAGAATAATAGCACACACCTGCCATTAGCTTTGAAGATACAGAGGCTTTATTTTGATATGTTATGATTTCAGATGAAATGCCATGTTGTAAGAAATAATGCTGATGGTTTCTGAACCAAAACTTAATTTATTTGAACTACACAAAACTACATTACTGATCTTACAGATCTGTTGAATTTTATTAAATTACCCTGCCATAACATGTACGCATATCAAAACAATAGCTCTGCTTGCATTATTGATAGTGGAGCTCTTGAACTATTCATCAAATAAATTCAAGAGTTTTGATACGAATGAGATGAAAATCCTAGAACGACAACTTGTATGTATATTGCAGATTTACACTTTTAATCAAGCTAAATGTGCCAAGGCATAAATGAAATACGCACTGAGCTGAAGGAGAGAAGAGAATTTGATTAAAAATTCAGGAGAGAGGAAACAATGCTAAGATGGAAGTTAAGTACCTTGTAATAGCAAGAATGTGGAGTTAGTTCAACGTTGAATGGTGCTAATTACCAAGGAATCTAGATTGCAATGCTCTGTAGCAGGGGCAAAATCCAATATTAACTATTTAGTTCACAGAAATTAAGATTTATCCAAGGATGGATGTCAAACCAACAGTCTACCGACAGAGACAGCAATAGAAAGGGTAGACAGGTGGTGGGGAAGTAAATTTGGGGATTGTCAGGGTATAGGTGGAAGCCATCATTATGACCTTGGATAATTTTGCCAAGATTTAGGAATGTAAAGGAGGAAGGTCCAAGAATCGATTCCCGGAGGATAATAGCTTGGGAGCTGAGGAGGGATAGCTTTTGTTTTTTAAAAAAAGGAGATTCACTGGCAAATGTGCGTAAATGCGTGAAATTAAGCCAGGCCAGTCCTGTGGAGCTGAACACTGCAGGCAAGATATGATAGAGTAATGCAGATTGATGGCCTGGTTAAACACATTGAAGGTATAGAACAGTCAAAGAAAACAAGGAGGGATAATGCACCAAAGTCATACATATGGAGAATTACTTTAATTTGGATGATTTTTATGCTGTGAAAGGAGCAAAAATTAGATTGGACTAATTCAAACAGGGAGTTGCAGAAGAGATAGAGACAAATTAGGGAGGCAATAATACATTAAAAGGAGTGTGGAAGAAAATGGAGGATGTAGATGGTGTAGAGTCTACAGTGCATTGTTTTGACGAACAGCGTAACAATGGTGGTTATGAAAAAGAGGACAATGGCTCCTGAGGTGAAAGAATCATTATTATCATCCACTAAAATTGGAGGCAGAAATAGAGCGATGATTGTTAAAAGATTTATGGAAGTTTGAACAAGGGAGCAAGGGGACGGTGTCAATAAATAAGCTAAGAGGATATAGATGAGAGTGGGAAAAATTAGATTAAGAAAAGAATTCTGAGCTATGCAGGGCTTGGACATACGGCCTTTTTTGATATATAGTGCCATTTGATAAGCAACAGATGAAAACAGAAAAGCTAGAAGGGTGCAAAATAGATTAAGCACAGTAGTATTTTGCAACAAGTACTATCTAGCAAGTTAGGTAAGTGCAACACTGATAATCAGTACAGGAGATTCAGTAGACAATGAAGCTGATAAGAATGAAGCGCCAATCCAAATGCCAATAGTTCACTAAGGCCAAATCTCGACGGTTTTGGGGTAAACCTCAGCAATAGATGTGCAACTGGCTGAAGGGAAGGAAACAATGTACACTGACAGGTGCTAGTGGTTAGTGGTACGTGCCAACTGTGATGCCTTTAGGGTTGGTCACTAATGGTTTCTAACTTACATTGAACTAAACTGAAGCGTATGAGGAGTACAAGGCAAGAGGCTCAATTTTACAGGGTAAGATAGTGGAATCAATGAGACAGAGCAGAAATTGCAGAATGAGATAAGAAAAAGTACATGTGGACAGAGTAATGGAAGATGAAGGAAGAAGTAGGAAATAATCTGGGAATCTTACTGGACACGCTGTGTTCAATCAACATGCAGCAGCAATCAGCAGCCTAATGGAACTTCACAGCCAAAATAGAAGACTATTTCAGAGATGACAGTGATGGAGTCTTATGGTTTTCTGGTCAGAATCTATGTTAAACAGTGTATCCAGTCTGGTACACTGAGAAACAATGGACATATTTAGGCACCTTGAGGCAATGTGGAGAAGGACAGCAGGCAGATCTTCAGCTTCAAGTATCTGGGTTAGAAGCCTAGAAAGCCCTGGAGAGATGGTGTTGGAGGTATACATGATTGTTAAGGAAATTAAAGTAGTGAAGCAAAACATTGATTTAAATTACTAATAACGATAATTCAGGATTGATGTCTTAAAATTTATCCTTCCGTGTTGTCAATAGTCTTTCAGTGAAAACAACTGAATAATCTTTCTGATGTATAACTATCCCATAACCTTGTGTGAAAAGGTACACACTCTATACAGGCTACCCCATCTTGCAACTGACCAGCACAGAACATACACCCCTCAACATATTTACCAGAATTGCAGCATGCTGCCCAGTGAAAAGAAATGGAAACATGAAATCCAGCAAGATAAATAGACGGCACGGTTGGAGTACTTGCCAACGCAATCTGATACAGTTATGCAGGACAGAGAATACCAACAGATTGGAATGGCTATTTAGAACTGGACTTCATATAAAAATGAGTTTCATTTCTGCACAATTCCAAGATCTGGATTAGAGAAGCTATTTAAGCCATTTTAAAATGTTTTATTTTTATCAAAATCTAAATATTCAATACAAATCAGAACAAAACTATTTGTTCTCCTGATTTAATAAAGGTAAAAGGCAGATTCTTAGCATTTGCAGATCAGACATGGGAAGGAGGATGCCTATGTCACTGTGCTGGGGTAGCTTGTTCACTGATCATCTCTGCTCTTTATTCAGAAATGGCACAACAACAAACCACCCAGCTCAGAAAGTATGAAACTGCACCAAACCATCACGCACAGCACAGAGGCACCCGACTCACTTCTTGTTCATACGTTTTAGAAGACGGCTTTGTCAATGAACCATTCCTCAGCACTGCTCAAGTAAAATATAGAGTATTAATACAATGGAAAGTGATAAAATGATTATGAAACCCCTCCTCCATAATAAGCAGAGGATGATTCTCAACATCTGGATATACATCTATTATTAATTATTGGATGTTTCTTTTTGTTTGTCCTCTAATTACAAAATCCAGAGGCAATGTAATATTAAGAGCCAATTCTCTGTATAACTTGGTCCGTATGTTAGAAGTACTGAGGAGTGTTTGGACTTGCCCGAGTAGAATGATACTGTTTATAAAGCTCTCTTGGAAGATCTTCAATGCAGCCATTATGCAGACCTCTGAAAATACATAATAATGCATTGTGGTTCTCTGATTACAGGGTGCAGTATGTATAGTTCAGGCAATTCAACAATGTGGAATAGTAGGATAATTAAGTATAAGGAAAGGTGGGTACACTATATTTGAACTGCCATTAAAAAAACTGAGAACCCGGTAGGATTTGACCTTTTGATGCTCAGAATGAACATGATACAAATAATCTTGTAGGGGTGAAATTCATCTTGGGAGGTAGAAGAACCAGCCAACACCAACCCACAGCCTGTTTTACACGTCAATGGAAAAGTAATGGAGTGGAGTTTGAAACAGCCTGCTGATTTTCTATTGTCCATATACGTCTAAGACTCAAACTGAATTTCAGCAGGTGCTGACAGTTTTTAAACCAGTAACTCAAAAGTTTTGCATATGCTAGGATTTAATTCTGCTATTTTACACCCATCATAAGGGTATTAACTCTGTTGTGTTAAGTGATGAATACCCCTTGATACCAATTCAAGTGCATTCACCGCAGGAATACTAGAATGCTCTGTGTGTGTGCCTGCATAGAATATATCTTTATTCATTCATGGGACGTGGGGACAAGCCCAATATTTAATATCCATTCCTACTTTCTCACAAGAAGATGGTAGTGAGCCGACCTTTTGAACTGTCTGTGAGGTGATGGTACTCCTGCCAAGGGAGGGAGGGAGCTTCCTTCAGCATCATGACCCAGTGACAGTGAAGGAATGGTGATGCTTCCAAACCAGTGCATTGGTGGTGCACTGGACTTGCCTACTGCCCTTGCTCCTCTAGTCGAGGTTTTAGGTTTAGAGCTGCTTCTGAAGAAGCCATAGGGGTTGATTTGGTGCATCTTATCTTGTAGATGGTATATTCAACAGCCACTGTGTGCCAGTAAATATTTAAGTGTGGTGAATGGAGTGCCAATCAAGAGGGATACTTTATCTTAGAATGCTTACAGATTCTTGAGCGTTGTTGGAAATGTACTCAAACACCAGTAAGAGGCACCCAATAACTAAAACAAGTTTCTGGTCAGTGGTGACCCTGCAGGATTTTGGTGATGAATAATTTGACACATTGTGGGGAGCAGGGGAAGGGTGACTAGACCTCTTGGCAACAGATATAGCCTGGTATGTGTAAGGTATGAAAATTTCTTGGTATCTATTGCCTGTGCCTGGATATTGTCCAAGTCCTATTCATTGAGCAGTCATGACCACACTCCTGACATTATGGAGGGAAGGCCATACATGGAGCAGTTGAAGATGGATGGTCCTAGGGCATTAGCTTGGGAAGTTGCTGTAGAGATGTTCTGGGACTGATATGATAAGCCATGAATAACCACAACCAACTTCCTTTGATTTGGCAAAGAGACTTCCTCTCATTCAAACTGATTTTAATTAATTTTATGAGGGCATATTGACACCACAAACAGTCAAAATGGTGGCTTAATATCAAAAATCTTAATGACATTTAATGCGAGCCATGAAATGAGTAAGTGCTGCTTACTAGGAGTATCAATGCCATTGTCCATTACTTTACCAAAGCACGAAATGGGGTTCTTTCTGTCACAGTACATGTTGGGTTAAAACCAGGGTTGAAGTGCAGTTGTACAGGCATCCAAATTATTGGACATATTTCACAGAACAGAAATCTTGGACAATTGACTTGGCCATGCAAATTTCAATCCCATTATGGTGATTGGGGAATTTAAATTCTTGTTGATAAATACATTTGAAAATGGAAAAAGAAATCTAGTATCAATAGTTAGGGATTGTCAGAAAAATCCATCCCTTTCAGGAAATATGCCTGCCTTTCACTGTCTGATCTGTATCTGATTCCAGAGTCAATGCAGTATCATAACTGACTCTTAACTGCCCTCTGAAATAGCCTCACAAGCCATTGTCCATGGGCAATTAAGGATGGTTAATAAACATTGACCTTGTCAGAAATGTCCACAACTCATCTTAAAAACTCCTAGAGAGCACTCAGTTTATTTTGGTTGTACTCCTGAGCAGGCCAGGAGCCTGAAGGAGGCTCAAGCCATGCATTCCTATACCAGCAGTATGTGGGCATAAGTTGGTATATTTGTTTAATTGGCAGTTCTTTTGAGTTTCAAAACAGTCTCTTTATGCTGCAATATCAAGGCATTTATCTGAAACAATTTTTGATAGAATTCAAAGGTACTTCTCAGAAATAAACTTGTAAAGTTAATGTTTACAGTAGAGGGAAAAACTTTTCTACCAACTTGAGAGTGCACAGATATACTTCACAACAATATTAAGGCATTTTACCTATGCATTTACAGCTTGACGAATCTGCTTGGCAATTGTAGCCAAAACCAGAGCCTTGGCAACGGCATTCCAAAGTTAAGAACATCACATGCTACAACCAGACTGTGGAATACAGTAACTGTTTGTTCTCTGGGCACATTACTGACTACTTAAATATTGGCAGGTAAGGACACAATCTAGTCCCCTGGGAGCAAAGAGTCACTCTGGGAGAAGGCAGGATTGACTCACACAAGAGGGTATTAGGCTGTTCTTCCACACTACATCTGGATGTGATGTATGTGTTTTCTGAAGCAAGAACATAACCAGTAGGAGGCAACTTGAATGGAATTAGGACCTCATTGAATGGCTCTCGTCCTTCTTTCAATTGGGCGGATTTAGCAAACTGTTCATCTCCACCTCAAGTAGTCTAAATGAAACATTAATAAAAACACATCTGCGTTCATGGTTTACAAAGTGCAGGCAACGTTCACCTGTTCAGAAAGGACAGCATTCCAGAGAGTTACTCCCACCAACATTGGGTACTTCCTACAATTGGCATGCTTGGAACTAGGCTGTCTGCTCACCTTATTACCTGGGAGAAAGTTATGAGTTATGTGCAGGGGCCGGGAGAGTAACATTATGAGAATGCAACTCCTTGAATAATACATATAAAAAAAGCAGTATGATAGAAAACTGTAAGAAGTCATGCCAGCTTCATCTTGAATCAACAACACTCCAAATTTCACAAATTCAGTCCAATTATAATGGCAACTAAATATAATAATGCCATGCTGGATGCCTTTTTTAAAATCACTCTGAAGCATGGAATCCAGAACAATAAACATTTTGCTGTCAGAGCAGAACTTGACAGAAGCCAGTAGTGGAAGGTCAGCAAGGTCAGCTTTCTTTGCCATGTGCAAAAACTCTTGAGGGCTTCATTTCACATAGGAACCAAACCAGTCAGTTTCAAAACCATTCTTGTTCCCTTTCTAAACATGCATCATATTAAGCAGAAGTAGATCAGCCAAAAACCTACATTTAAAATTAACTGCAGACATTTAAGGCTTGATCATTGGACTGTGCATCAGGAAGTGGGGTGGACTTGCCCAACATCAGAATTACTGGATTTGAATTCGTTGCCACTCCATACTTTTACCCCACCTCCAACCCCAACCCCCTACCCTGCCATTGTGTTGGTTGCTGAAAACTGTTTCACAATGTTTTGATTTTTTTTCTACAATTTAAAATGTAAGAAATCATTTTAATTAAAAGAATTTGAAGACAACAATTATGTCTCATTCTCCTCACTGCCAGAAATTGTGATGTGGTGAGATTTATGAAGATTAAAATTCCACTGTACTTCTGAGAAAAAAAACCTTTAACTCAGTGGTTCATAATGTCAGAGCATCGGAAGATTGAAGTTTACTCCTTTCCTTTCCTCAACAACTCTGCGTTCTTCTAACATTGTTGAACCCATCACTTAAGAAGAACAAGATTACGCCCACTGGACAAATTTGAGAACCAAATGAAGTGTAAATACAAACTGGGATGTAGTTTTGCAGTTTACATTTAATGGAAAACAGTTTTTCAACTGTTCTTTATTCATTCCCTTTCTGCGGATGCCAACTCCTTGCTGCTGTATTGTTTCTGGCATGTCTTATTAGTGAGTGCCAGCAGATTTCTGCATTAAGGGTATCTGTGCTTAATTCTATCCTCACCAGATCTCCATGCAATTGCACTTCCAACAGGTATTACAGGACAGAAATTAGCAGAGATATCAGAAACAATTTCCCCATTCCAGTCCTGCGGCAGTGATTATACCTGGAGTAGTCTTAATAGTGATCTGGAGATCAAATCAGATTTTGGATTAATTTAGCCCAAAATGCATGGAGGGAATAATTACTTAATTCTCTTTGCTTTGTGCTCCTTCCAATTATTTTAACTCTGTCCCCTCTGGTGACAAGCTTCCCCTATATCATTCTAACAAAATTTGCTTCCTTTCCCCAGGATAATTTTGACCACTTTCAGTTGAGAAGTCTTCTTGAGGTCACATTTTGTTCCTGATTATTTATACAACGAGTAAAAGAAGCAAGGGAGGAAATTGCAGAGCTTCTGACTACAGTTTTTCAATCCTCCATGACTAAAGGAGCAGTGCCAAAGGATTGGAGGACTTTGAATGTTTATACTGTTGTCTAAAAAGGGGAGGGAAAAAGAAACCAAATAATTAAAGGCCAGTTAGTTTATAAGGGACAATATATAAAAACAAAACACTGATTAATTAGGAAGAGTCAGCATGGACTTAGAATGTAAAAGTCTTACTAAAATAACAAATAAATAATAAAATAACAACAAATTCTTTGAAGAGGAAACAAGAAACATCAATAGGGTAGTGCATTTAATGTAGACTGCATGGATATTAGCAAAGCTTTTGTCCAAAGATCCAATGTAGATGGTCAAAAAAAGTAAAAGCATCGAATCTTTGGGAGAGTGGCAAATTGGATCAAAATTGGCACTGTGGGTAATGGTTGAAAACAGTGGGTAATGTTTGATGGTTAATGGTTGATTTTGTGACTAAACTGGTATTAATTGTGGGGTTCCACATGACTAAGTCCTTTTCTTTTTCTACAATATATATTACTGATTAAGAATGAAGATTTTCTAATTATTTAGAATAATAATTCCAGAATGAAGAGGTTTGCAGATGATACAATAACTGACTGGGTGGATGACAACAAGGAAGGAAAGTTTAGGCTGTAGGAAGATGGAGCTGATTTGGTTAGCTGGATAAAAAATGGCAAATTTAATCCTTGTTTCCTCTTCAAAGAATTTCAATTTTTTTTAGTTAGGCTTTTACTTACTAAGACCATGCCAACTCTTTCTAATTAATCAGTGTTTTTTCTATAATATATTGTCCCTTAGAATGGTCTCTAATAATTTGCCCACCACCAAATGAATATGCCCAGTGAGATGCTGCATTTACAATGTAGGAGAAGATAATTGAGTAGTGTAGAGGAGC
>JARFYF010000094.1:17636184-17647260 GCA_030265395.1 Rhina ancylostomus | reverse complement strand
AATGCACTCTGTACTAACTCAATGTAACTGCACTGTGTAATGAATTGACCTGTACGATCGGTTTGTAAGACAAGTTTTTCACTGTACCTCAGTGTACCAGGGACAATAATAAACCAACTCCAAAACCAATCCCTTGTGTCCGCTGTGTTGTTCGCCGATGCATCCTATAATTTCATAGAGGTAAAGGTATTGCTCAGACTTTTGTAGATCTGACCTCAAAACTGACCACTTTGTATTGTTTTTAAAATTAGATCTCATCTTCACTATTATCAAGAATGCTTTAAAGATTTCCTGGTCTTTGCCTTTACAGGGTCTCAGAGCAGCGGACAATGACCCGACAGCCCCACCCTATGATTCCCTATTGGTTTTTGATTACGAAGGAAGTGGTTCAACTGCAGGATCAGTCAGCTCCCTGAACTCATCCAGCTCTGGCGACCATGATTACGATTATCTTAACGACTGGGGACCGCGATTCAAGAAGTTAGCAGATATGTACGGTGGTGGTGAAGATGACTAACAGTACGCTGTGCACCAGAAGTTGAAGGAACTGTACAAAAGAGGCAGCTTTTTTCATTAATATTCCCTGCTGACCATAACATTTTAGTGGTGTGTTAGGTTTTTTTTATTTTAGAACATGAGCTGTTAGCATGAATGCTTGTTGTCTTTGCTGCATATTTTTGGTCAGTCAGCAGGAATATCGCTCAACATTTGCTTTACAACTAAAGAGGAAAGGAGCTCTTTATTAACTTGAATTTCTTAGTACAGAAGCACTGTTTTTAAAGTGCCTTTTTGGTACATTTTATCGGATTCCCTCAATCTCAGGAGTGATTAAAATTCAACCATCTATTGATCCCTGGTCCAATACTGGCTACAAAAAGAAAATGAAAGAATCAATTTATTTCCACTCTGGTTAAAGGACCGATTTTCCTTTTTGCCTTTTAAACTATCGGTGTAAAATACATTTAAAAAAACCTGTACAGAAACACGTTTGTTAACAACCATGTTTAAAACTGAGCAGGTGGGTGGCTAATCACATTGTATATGTTGTATAGAGCTTAACATTGAAAGTCTAATTGTCAAGCAGTGTAAAGATAAAGACAGGAAAGGACATTCAGAAGGACTGGTTAGTCTTCATTAGTATTAAAGTTGTTTTCTTTTAACATCCTGAAGTAGAATGGACGTCAAATTAACGTAAATTAATTTTTTTAACATTGATATTCATTTGGTTTCTTACTGTAGTGTGTACATAATGTTGCACAGCTTGAAGCAAACATCACCCAATTAATGTTATGTGTATAATTGGAGCTTTTTTCTTTTTTTGCATGTTGTTTTATATTGAAGCTCGCATGGCTGTGGTTGTTTCAAAGAATGATTTCTTCTCGTGTTGTGTGTTCAACATTTCAACACAAATCATTGCACAGTTAGAGGAAACTTTTTTTGTAATGGTCAACAGCACAAATATTTTGTATCGTTGTTTGTACCATTTTGTACCAAAAAAAAGGGAAGGTAGTAAAAATTTTGAATGCGTGTTTCTAGTGCCACTGCAGTTATGGTTAAACTGAGTAACAGCTTTGCAAATTTATTGTGTACCAGAGCAGAACTGGTGCATTTGCTCCTGGCCCCTCAGTGTTATAAATAAAGTTCCCCTTTTAAAATACAGGCTTGTTCTCAGTTACTTTCAGTGTTTGCTGCTTTGGGAGAAAATTAATACTGTATTAATAATCTCAGAGATCGAACTACTTTCAACATTACAAAACTGTGAAAGCTGAACTGAGTGTGCATATCAAAACTCGTGTCCTCAATAACTTCACATTATTATACTTGCATTCTATTTCAAGATCAGCACATCAGATAATGCTGGAGCTGGTTATGTGCAGATAGCTGCATGATGTGGTTTTATAGACAAGCTCATTAATATATGAGAGAAATAAAGGACTGCAGATGCTGGAATATTGAGATGAAAAACACAATGATGCTGGAGGAACTCAACAGGCCAGGCAGCATCTGTGGAGAAAACAGGCAGTCAACATTTTGGGTCAAGACCCTTCTTCAGGACTGAAGAAAGGGAAAGGGAAAGCCCAATATACAGGTGGGAAGAGAAGAGCAGTGATAGGTGGACAAAAGAGGGGAGGTGGGGTGGACATAGTTGGTGAAAGGTAGATACAGGTAAGAGGTAGTGATAGGCAGGTGCCGAGGAGGTGGGGAGAGCAGATCCACTGGGAGATGGGTTAAAGATAAGGAGAGGAAAAAAAAGAGGTTGAATAAAAAGAGAGAGGCTAGGAAAGGGAAGAAACGAAGAAGCATGGTTGGGGGAGGAGTGTGGGGGAGGGAAAGGGGTGTGGGGATTGCTTAAAGTGGGAGAATTCAATGTTCATGCCATCAGGCTGTAAGGTTCCAAGGTGTAAAATGAGGTGCTGTTCCTGCAGTTTGAGCTTGGAATTCTCCTGGCAGTGGAGGAGGCTCGCGAGGACTGTCATATCTGTGACAGTGTGGGAGGGGGAGGTGAAGTGACTGGCAATGGGGAGATGCAGATTGTGGTTACAGACGGAGTGCAGGTGTTCTGTGAAACAGTCACCTAGTCCGCGTTTGGTCTCACCAATGTAGAGGAGGCCACACTTGGAGCACAGAGTGCAGTAAATGATATTAAGGGAGGTGCAGGTGAATCTCTGTCTCACTGAAAGGATTATTCGGGTCCCTGGATGGAGGGGTGCAGGGGCAGAAGTTGCACCCATGGTGGGGGCAGTGGAAAGTTCCCGGGGTGGGGAGGAGTGAACTAGGGAGTCGCAGAGAGAGCGGTCCCTGCGAAAGGCAGAAAGGGGTGGGGTGGGGAAGATATGCTTGGTAGTGGGGTCCCGTTGGAGATGGCAGAGAATGATGTGTTGGATACGTAGTCTGATGGGATGAAATACGAGGACAAGGGTTTGGGAGAGGTGAGAGCAGAGTTGCAGGAAATGCCAGAGATACAGGTGCAAACTCTCTTGACCACAGTCAGGAGGAAGCCCAGTTAGAAAAGATGTTCTGGAGTGGAAAGCCTCGTCATAGGAGCAGACATGGTGGAAACGGAGAAATTGAGAAAAAGGGAGAGCGTCCTTGCAAGAGACAGAGTGGGAGGAGCTGTAATCGAGGTAGCTGTGGGCGTCAGTGGGTTTGTAGAGATGTTGGTGGATAAGGAATCTCCTGAGATGGAGATAGAAAGATCAAGGAAAGAGAGAGAGGTGTCAGAGATAGTCCGAGTGAATTGGAGAGCAGGCTGAAAATTTGTGGCAATTTATGAGACTGTCAAGTTCTGCACGGGTGTAAGAGGTGGCACCAATGCAGTCATCAATAAAATGGAGAAAGAGTTGAGGAATGGGGCCAGAGTAGGCTTGGAACAGAAACTGTTCAAAGTAGCCAATAAAGAGGCAGGCATAGCTGGGGCCCATACAAGTGCCCATAGTATGTTCTTGGTCTGTAGAAAGTGAGAGGAATTGAAAGTGAAGTTGTTAAGGGTGAGGACAAGTTCAGCCAGGTGGAGAGTGTTGGTGGAAGGGGACTGGTTCTGTCTCTGGTCAAGAAAGAAGTGGAGGGGAGTGTGGCTGTCATGATGGGGAAATGGAGGTATTTTGGGACTGGTCATCCATGGTGCAGATGGGGTTGTGCATGCTGGATAGTGTCCAGGTACAAGGATATGAGCTCCATGAGGCAAGAGCATGCGGAGACAATAGGTCTGCCAGGACAGCCCATCTTGTGGATTTTGGTGAGGAGATAGAAGTGGGCAGTCCTAGATTGTGGGACTATCGTGTTGGTTGCTGTAAGGGGGATATCTTCCTTCTGAACGCTCTGCTCTGTACTCCCTCCCCACTAACCCTGACATTGTCATCAAACCAGCTGACAAAGGTGGTACCATGGTGGTCTGATGTTCTAACCAGTACCTTGCTGACGCCAGATGCCAACACTCGGACACTTCCTCCTACCTACCTCTGCACCATGACCCCACCGAGGATCACCAGGACATTATCTCCTGCACCATCACTGACCTCATCACCTTGGGAGATCTCCCTCCCACCAACATGATAGTCCTGCAATCTAGGACTGCCTACTTCTACCTTCTCCCCAAAATCCACAAGAAGGACTGTCCTGGCAGACCTATTGTCTCTGCATGCTCTTGCCCCACTGAGTTTGTATCCTCGTACCTGGACACTATCCTGTCCCCCAGGTCCAATCCCTTCCTACCTATGTCTGTGACACATCACACACTGTCCAACTCTTCCATAGTTTTATGTTCTCCTGCACGCATGACCTCATCTTCACCACGGACATTCAGTCCCTATGTACCTCCATTCCCTATTATGACAGCCTCACCACCTTCCACTTCTTTCTTGACCAGAGATGGAACCAATCCCCTTCCACGAATGCTCTCCTCCACCTGGCTGAACTTGTCCTCACCCTAAGCAACTTCACTTTCTATTCTTCTCGCTTTCTACAGACCAAGGACATAGCCATGGGCACTTGCGTGGGCCCCAGCTGTGCCTACCTCTTTGTTGGCTACGTTGAACAGTCTCTGTTCCAAGCCTAATCTGGCCCCGTTCCTCAACACTTTCTCTGCTATATCGATGACTGCATTGATGCCACCACTTGCACCCATGCAGCACTCCACAGTTTCATTAATTTCGCCACTAATTTTCTTCCTGCTCTCCAATTCACTTGGACTATCTCTGACACCTCTATCTCTTTCCTCGATCTTTCCATCTCCATCTCAAGAGATTCTTTATCCACCGACACCTTCTACAAACCCACTGACACCCACAGCTACCTCGATTACAGCTCCTCCCACCCTGTCTCTTGCAAGGATGCGATCCCTTTCTCTCAATTTCTCCACCTCTGCCGCATCTGCTCCCATGATGAGGCTTTCCATTCCAGGACATCCGAGATGTACAAATACTTTACCGATTATGGCTTCCACCCTACTGCGGTCGAGAGAGCTCACACCCGCATCTCTGCCATTTCCTGCACCTCTGCTCTCACCCCCACCCCTCCCAGACCTAGCAGGGGTAGAGTCCCCGTTGTCCTCACACTTCATCCTACCAGCCTATGTATCCGACACATCATTCTCCGTCACTTCTGCTATCTCCAACGATCCCACCACCAAGTATATCTTCCCCTCCCCACCCCTTTCTACCTTTTGCAAGGACCACTCTCTTCGCGATTCCCTAGTTCACTCTTCCCTCCCCAGCCATCGCGCTCCCTCCCTGGGGACTTTCCACTGCCCCCGCCATACAGTGCAGCATCTGCCCCTACACCACCTCCATCCAGGGATCCAAACTCCTTTCAGGTGAGACAGAGATTCATCTGCACCTCCCTTAATATCATCCACTGCATTCAGTGCTCCAAGTGTGGCCTCCTCTACATTGGTGAGACCAAACACAGATTAGGTGACTGTTATAGCTGAACTCCGCCTGTAACCGCAATCTGCATCTCCCTGTTGCCATCACTTCAACTTCCCCCCCACCCCCACTCCATCACAGATATGTCAGTCCTCGGCCTCTTCCACTGCCAGGAGAATTCCAAGTGCAAACTGGAGGAACAGCACCTCATTTTCCATCTTATAACCTTGCAGCCTATCTGCATGAACCTTGAATTCTCCCACTTTAAGTAATTCACCCCTTCACCCCCCACCATGCATCTTCTTTTCTTCCATTTCTCTTTTTTCTAGCCCCTTTTTTTCTCTCTCCTTACCTTTGACCCATCCCTCAGTGGATCTGCTGTCCCCTCCTTCCCTGCACCTGCCTATTACTATCTCTTACCTGCATCTACCTATCATCACCTTGTGCCCACCCTGCCTCATCTATTTTACCCACCTACCACTGCTCTGCTTTTCTCTCCTATTTATTGGGCTTCCCCTTTTCCCATCTTCAGTCTTGAAGAAGACTCCCGACGTGAAACGTTGACCGCCTGCTTTTCTCCACGGACGCTGCCTGACCTAGTGAGTTCCTCCAGCATCATCATGTTTTTCAATCTACAAGACTCATTTCAGCTGCCTTTCTTGGTAGCCTACTCCACATCTCAATAATCTTTTGGTGGAGTACGATGTGATTGATTCTATTTTTGCCTTGACATTTGTCTTTTAGTATTATATTGTTGAGTTTTAATTTTTGCACTATATTTACGCCAGGTTGTAATTTGTGAAGGCCATTTACACTAAATGTCAGTAGTGCAGCAGAGTATTGGAAGATGAGGTAAGGGAAGAGCTTGAGTGTATGAGAAGAGATTAGTGGTATTGTATGGATATTATAAAGAGTAAATATGTGAGTAAATACCTTATTGGGGACATAACAAAGGAAACAGGTACTGAAATTTAGATGGACATTCTTTCCTTAGGAGCTGCATGTGTACAGGAGGTACATTCTGAACAACATGAAGCTTGAGTGGTGAGGATGGGGATTAATTGATTGTTTTACAGTTTATTGGACCATCCATATTTTAACCAAATTCAAATGCCGGCTGATTCTCTCTGTCTTGTATTGAATAGGTGCTTGCTTTAGCTTTGCATTAACTTCCCAACATGTAATTTATGATTTAATTTATTTTATTGCTTGTGGCTATGTGGAAAGTTACTGAACCATTTAAAAGTACTGAGCACTGTCAAATGAGCCACACAGTCATGGTCTAAGCAAATCACATTCAGGAGACTGCCTCTGTATAGAATGCTTTGAGTCAGGTGCAATGTTGCTGTGACACTCCATAAACTTTAATTCATCCGGAACTCTGTAACCTATATTGTCCCACACCAATTTTGACTCCTGAATCTTCACAGACATATATTGACCCCTACAATGGCACAAGGGCATGTGGGTGAATTGAACTCTTGCCACTTTTGGAGGGCCACATTAGACAAATGCACATTATACATATGTTCCACCCTTAAAAGGTTTAAGGATTATTTTGGTGCAGGTGGCGGGACAGGCAGTTCTGATCTATGGCCCCCACTCTTCTACCCTCTCTCCATGATCAAAGAATCCAAGTAATATGATATCTAATATAAAGGATGCAGTTCAAATGAGAATTAGGAGCAGAGAAATCTGTGTGTTAATGTGCACAAGTATTTGAAGAGGGCAGAACAGTTCAGGAAGAGATTAACAAAAAATCATGCAGGATCCTGATTTTATAATAAGAGGCATAAGAGTGAACAAGCAAACAAGATGTCAGACCTCGTAAAACATTGGTTCGACTATAACCAGAGTACTACATCTAATTCTGGCCGTGTGAAGCCATTGGAGATGGTGCAGAAGAGACTTAGTAGAATGTTCTTGTAGATGAGAGCTTCATTTATATGGATAGATTGGAGAAACTGTGATTCTCCGTTCTGTAAGTTGAAAGGTGATCTGAAAGAAGTGTATACACTCTCAATGGTGTAGGAAGAAACATTGTTTCAGTTGGTGGAAGGCTTGAAGAATGAGGTGACCCAGATTTGAGATGAACAGCACAGGTAGCAGCAATGTCACAAGGAAATAGTACTTTACACAGTGAGCAGTCCTGATCTGGAATTCATTACAAACCTTTGTAAAATATTGGTTCACCCACAAACCAGGGTATTGCATCCATTTTTGGTTGCTGCCTCACAGGAAGGATGTGAAGGCATTCGAGAGGGTGCAGAAAACAGAGGTGAAAGCATGACTTTCAAAAAGGAGTTGGATGATGCAAGTGAGAGAAATAAATTGCAGGGCAACAGAGAAATTCATGGTGAATGAAACCGACTGGATTGTATTTTATTGTATTCACTGGACTGGGTTAGGAAGTTGTGGGCGTGCTATGTTGGCGTCAGAAGTGTGGTGACACTTGTGGGCTGCCCCCAGAGCACTCTATGCAAAGGATGTATTTCACTGTGTTTCGATGTACATGTGACTAATAAAGAAATCTCATCTTATCTTATTGGTCAGAGCCAGTACAGAGTTGATAGGCTGGATGGCCTTTTTCTATACTGCAATAGCTCCATGGTTATCTGTGATTCTATGAGAGATGATGCAAATAGGGAAGTAACACAATCAATCTTGATCTTGGTCTTTCCATCATACAAATAAACCTAACCAGCAGGGCTCACTGGATTGTAACCATGTGCAAAAACACTAACAGATTTTCACTCGTTGCCAAAAGCATGGCTATGGTCTGTTATGCAGTTCTTATCATAACCTTAACTACCATTACTCAACTTATCACAGAGCTGGAATCAAAAATCTTTTTGGGTTTTAGAGTTCAGTACTTGCTGGGTGAAGTTACATACCTGTAGCTGATGGTGGGGTATGAAGGGTTGTGCAGGGAAGAGCCATATAAAAGGGCTGAATGGTTTTAACAGTAGCTACAGTGTTGTTTTTAAGGGGAAAATATTTCTAGATGGATATTTTGGGATATCCTATTTCTAGAAAGAGAGTGAGAAAGCATTGAGTTCAATATTTTGCTGACTTTTTAAACAGATAAACTTGGAGATACTTTACTGATTAAATCAACATTTGAACACAGAGTTTTCACCCCATGAGCATGGATTGGAACAGGTATGAGCTAAAATCAATCTATGTCCAAGCACACGGGGAGTTTGGAATCTCAGGATAAGGGACTGGTTACTTAAGTCAATCTCTGAAGCATGAGTTGAGAAATTTCTTCTCCCAGAGGACTGTGAACTTTTACAACTCATTCTGCATCCACAATTCTCTGAGGTAGTAATTCAAATCATTCAGGGCTGGGATTGTCAGACTACCACAGGGGAATCAAGATTAAGGGGGAAAGAACTAAAAGTGGACCTGAGGTCAAAGATCAAATAAGCATTGATCACATTGAATTACAGAACAGGGTTGAGGGGCCATAGGTCAATTGTTGTAATGTCCTTATTAAAGGCTGTGATTGGGAAACACTCAGAGTAAGTAAGATAAATGAAAATCAATATTTTTATGCATTAATGAATCTTTAAAGATAGTGAAATCAAGAGAAAAATGTTAATTTCAGAAAATGGAGTTAACCTCACTTCCCATGCTGTCTGATCTGCTGAATATTTCCAGCATTTTCTGTTTCATCAGCAGGCTGGTTTTGTCATTTTCTTGGTTCGAGGAATTTTAACATGAGTTTGTGAACTTAACTCTGGGCAGTTGGTTTTTCTTAAACTTCCCAAAGTTCACCAACCAGGCTGAACACAGAGGATCCATTTGGGACTTAGTACTGTCCTCCCTGTCTCTGCCATCTCTGATCTGTGATTCACAGGTTTAAACCACTATCTCTCTTACCAGATCAAAGTTTGAGTTTCAGAGTTAGCACGTCATAGAGATAAATTCAGTCATGGAGTTATATAGCAGAGAAAGAGGCCTTTAGCTTCACCATGCCCATGTTGACCATCTTGAATAAAGATACCAGAGGGGTCTGTACTGGGATCCTCACTATTTGTTATATACATTAATGATTTGTCTATGAATGTAGGAGATATGATTTGTCAACTATTAAGTAAGAATGGCTCTGGAAGATTGAAGACGTGATTTATAGTTTTCAAGGTAACATATTTTAAGGTTTTATATTGTACACATAATCAGTATTTAGTCACTACTAACATCTGGGCCAGACAAATTAGTGCTGAATGCAATGTGACCAGCTGAGATAGCATTTTGTCATCCAATTAAATACATGGAAGACCAAAGCCATTATCTTCATCGCAAACTCTAGTCACTAGCCATTAACCCTATCCTTCTCCATGTAGATCTCTGAAACAGACCATTTGCATCCTTGGGTTAAGGTTATGGTTGGGAGAGTTACACCCGACCTTGGATTAAGTTTGGGTGTTATATTCACACCACCTTTAAACCTGACTATTTCTACCTCTGCAACATCACCCAAATTCAACCCTGCCTCGGCTTAACTTATCCTAATCTTGTCAGTTGTTTTCTGGAGTTGACATTTTCTTTTTATTTCATTATCTCTGGAGACTCATTAGCGATTCATTAGTGAAGAAAGCTCTCGCAGCCTAAACATAATCGGGGATAATGCAAACAATCCATCTCCCTGACAGATGGGAGCACTAAATTGCTGCCTAGTTTTCTTGCTGCTTTCAGCACCTGCACTTATGTTGGGGAAAATTAGGAATGAATGACCTGTAGAACCGCAAAGGTTGGGATGGAAGTTAGATAGAAGAGGAAAAGATGCGGTGGAGGATGAACTGCATTCAGAAACACAACATATCGGGATGGAAACTACTTGATGTGAGGAAAGATATGATGGGATTGGAATGCAAGATTAGCGTAGTGGTGCAGCATGCATCTGATGGGTCTATCAGCTTGTGGCTTTTGGGGGACAAGACAGAAATGGTCTGTGCATGTTTGTGGATCCATGAGGCTGGGGCTGAGGAGGGAAGATCTCCAGAGGAAATGAAGTCAGTGACCGTCTGGGATACAATGGCTTGATTTTCAGTTGAGGGAGGTAGGAGTAGGCATCGGAGAAGTGGCTATTAGCCTCTGCGAGGTAGGAGTCATTTCATCAAACAACAACAGCACTGCCTTTGGCATCAGGTTCAATGATGATATTGTGCTCAGTTCTGGTTGCCTCACTACAGGAAAGATGTGGAAGCCATAGACAGGGTGCAGAGGAGATTTACAAGGATGCTGCCCGGAATGCAGAGCATGCCTTATGAAAGCAAGTTGAGGGAACTTGGCCTTTTCTCCTTCGAGAGACGGAGGATGAGGGGGACCTGATAGAGGTGTGTAAGATGATGAGAGGTATTGATCGGGTAGATAGTTAGAGGCTTTTTCCCAGGGTTGAAATGGTGGCCATGAGAGGGCATAGGTGTAAGGTGCTGGGGAGTAGATATTGAGGAGATGTCAGGGGTCAGCTTTTTACGCAGAGTGGTGAGTGAGTGGAATGGGCTGCTGGAAACGGTGGTGGAGGCGGATACGATAGGGTCTGTCAAGAGACTGTTGGATAGGCACATGGAGCTGAATAAAATAGAGGGCTATGGGTAGGTCTGGTGATTTCTAGGTTGGGGACATGTTTGGCACAGCTTTATGGGCCGTAGGGCCTGAATTGTGCTGTAGTTTTTCTATGTTTCTATGACGTGGGGTTGTCCTTTAG
>JARFYF010000094.1:17540696-17552395 GCA_030265395.1 Rhina ancylostomus | reverse complement strand
CTCCCACATTCCAAAGACGTACGGGTTAGGAAGTTGTGGGCATGCTGTGTTGGCACCGGAAGCGTGGCGACACTTGCCGGCTGCCCTCAGAACACTCTACACAAAAGATACATTTCACTGTGTGTTTCGATGTACATGTGACTAATAAAGATATCTTATCTAAAGTTTGCAGTTCTAACCTTTGCCCATTGTGAATTCATTTGCATTATTTGCCTTCAATATTTTGAAGAGTGGGGGAAATATTCTGGTTGTCCTAAGTATTTTATCAGTAATTCAAGGTGGCTGAAAGAAACAGATTATCACATTGCTGTTTGTGGGAGCTTGCTGTGCACAAGTTGGCTGCTTTTTATAACAGTGCATACATTTCAATATTAAATATAAAAAGCTTGTGGTGAAAGTTGCTATATAAATGCAACACTTTTCACCTTTACATTATATTTTTCAAGACAATCTCTGCACAACATTTAAAGCCAGATGTTTCCTGTGAAAAGTGCATACCTCTCGCTGTGATGTGACTGGGGGTCTTTAGAGAACTCACCATTGGAACAAACATGCTTTGGTCTAAATTATTCTTGTACCTCCCCACCACCCCCCATTCTGGTGGGAATGGTCATGCTTTTATTTATTCTCAGTAATCTACTTCGTGCTTGAACAGGCCCACAAGGCAGATAGATTGGTTTCTGTGCAGCTCGATGCTGCTTACCAAAGGTCTAGCATCATTAAGAAAACAAACTCAGCAGTCATTCGATAGCATCGACCGTGACAGCCAACTGTGACTGGACGGTTTATTTTGGGATGGTAAGAAGCCCGCACTCTGCATTGTGTTGACCGGTTTCACAACTCATGTTACTGGCGTCTTTCTGTGCTTGCTTCACGTTGTGAACTATGCTGTCCAGCCTCCGCATGGGGACCTGATGCCCTTTGGTCATGGTTCATGGCTGCTGGAATTCAGAATGGATCTGCACGCACAGCCGAAGTAAATTACAGAAGTCTATGGGGATCAGCAGGGCAGAATACATGGTATTTTATATTGGGTGGAAGTTGGAAATGAAACAGATGAAATTTGTTATTAGATATTTAGATCTCTGTAGACTGCATTGGAGCTCAATTGTTCCATTAACTCATAGGAAAGACATGTGTACAGTGGGAGTAAAGTAGCTTATTGTAGAGCAAGTAATTTCCCCCAAATTCGATCCCTTAATTCTATAGGACAATATGTGGTAACTTTGTTCTAAATTTAAAACCAAAACAATTCCACATTCAAACTTAAATTCCCAACCTCTTGATTTCTTTTCAGAATTAAAGTAAATGCCCAGTTCACTGACGATCTGGAAGTCTCCCGTCTCCTTCAGCCCCGGGTTGGGTTCTTTCAGTAGGACATCTTGGTCATGATGTGGAGTCGGGAGGGGGTTACAGCAGGCAGATGCCACCGATGAGGCCAAAAACAGACAGAACTTCATGGCAAAAACCATCAAAAGTAGATCCCAAACCTGGCTTCTTACTTTATACTGGGTGGATTGCGGTGACAAGCTGTATGGCAAAGTCAAAAAGGGCTCCTGCAGTGAATGACCTTGGCTAATAGTGAAGGGTTAAGTGACCTCTCAGATAACTGTGAACACTGGCTTTGAAAGCTTGAAATCCACGCTTTTTACTTCTCACATGAGTTTGATGAAGGAAGACCTGAAACGTTAGCAATTCCTCTTTGCACAGATGCTAAAGGACGTGCTGATCTGTTCCTGTTTTATTTCAGATTTCCAGCATCTGCAGTTTCTTTTCAGATAAGTTTAAAGTGTTGAAAATGTTAACGTTAACATTAACTCCATTTCTCTTCCCACAGAACTAGTCTGAGCATTTTCTGTTTTGATGTTTCCATTAGTTTTAAAATAGTTATGGAAAAAGACAGGACTGGTCCACAAGTTAAAGGCCTAGATTTGGACAAGGCAAATTTTGAAGGCATTAGACAGGGACTTGCAAAGGTTGATTAGCAGAGGCTGTTTGCCGGTAAAAGGACAGCTGGCAAGTGGGAGGCTTTTAAAAGTGAGGTAGGGAGAGTTCGGGGACAGCATATTGTGAAGGGCAGGACTGGTAGGATTTGGGAAGCCTGGTTCTCAAGGGATATTGAGGCTCTGGTCAGGAAAAAGGAGGTGTATGACAGTGCAGACAGCAGGGATCAAACAAATCTCTTGAGATAAGAGATTTAGGACTTCACAAGAGGAAGATCAGGAGGGCAAAGAGAGGACATCAGACAACATTGGAGATAAGGTAAAGGTGAATCCTAAAGAGATTCCACAAGTATATTAAGAGCAAAAGGGTAATGAAAGAGAGCAAAGGATCCCTTAAAGATTAATGTGATCATCTATGTGTGGAGTCAGAAGGGATGGATGAGATCTTAAATGAATATTTCTCATCTGTATTTATCGTGGAGAAGGTCATGCAAGCTAAGGAATCATGGGAAATGAAGAGCAAAGCCTTGGAACATACCCACATTACAAAGGAGTAGGTGCTGCTGGTCTTAAAGCATATTATTGTGGAGAAGTACCCGGGGTCTGACCAAGTGTATCCTGGGACTTTGTGGAAACCCAGGAAAGAAATTGCAGGAGCTCTGGCAGAGACTTTTGTGTCTTTGTTAGCCACAGGTGAGGTACCGGAAGACTGGAGGGAGGCTAAAATCAGTGGTGGAGTGCAGCTGGGAAATTAGGCCCGGACTCACCCAACAAATACAGTCTTCTGCATTCATGTAGGATCCTGAATTTCCCACTGCCTGTGGGGAAATGCTAGGAAGTCAGAGATTTGTAAAGGTATAAAGCAAGTTGATGTTTCATCAGAAATAGAAGATGTTACAGACCTAACGATGTTTAACCAAGTAAAGAACCGGGGAAAGAGGGGAAAACATCAGCAGTGATTAAGTGAGGAAAGTGATAATAGTGGAAGGGAAAAGAGGGGATAATTAAACCTATAGATGGGTCCCGAAGAGGTGGAAATGGTCACAGTAGATCAATTGTTAGGACTAATATTTATTTATCTTATTTAATAAGATATTTATTTATTAGTTACATGTACATTGAAACACACAGTGAAATGCATCTTTTGCATTGAGTATTCTGGGGGCAGCTTGCATGTATCACCATGCTTCCGGCAGCAGCAAAGCATGTCCACAACTTCCTAACCTGTACACCTTCGGAATGTGGGAGGAAACCGGAACACCCAGAGGAAACCCACGCAGACACACAGGGAGAACGTACAAACATTCAGACAGTGGCGGGAATTGAACCCGGGTCGCTGGTGCTGTAATAGCGCTACTTTTTACTGTGCTAACTTTTTAAAGGACCTATCCAATTGCTCACATTTTACTGAGCTTTCTCCTCAGCCTTGTATATTTTTCCTTTGGGAAGTTATTATGGAGTATGTTCGCACAGCCCTTTCATGCAGTGGACTCCTCTGTCTCTTTCGTTAATGATTTTAAAACAATAAAACTTTTCTTTTAAAAAAATGTTGGATTGCCTTCTCTAAAGGTAGCCATGTATGATCAAGATCTTGCCTGCATTCTCCTGGACTATCCTGAAAAAGAGTGTGGAAGTGCTTCACAGTCTCCCTGCTCAATATTTATCCCTTAATCAAATCACTGAGACAGATTATCTGGCTATTATCACATTGTTGATTGTGGAGGTATGTCTTTTCCAACACTGATAAAAGTACACCATAATCTCATTGACTGAGAAGTGCTTAAAATCCTGAAAGGATTGTGAGAGGCATTTCATAAATGCAATTCTCTATTGTCATTTTGATAAAAAGTCTTTGGGCAGGAAATTTGGATGCACGCCCACCATCATTAAATTTCATGGTGCATCCTTATTTATACCGTTAAAGAGAGCGAGGAAACCATGGTCAACACCCTTTTTTGTAGGACCACCAAAATCACATAGTCCTTAGCCTCAGCAAAGTAATTGATGAGTGAAGGTTGGACTATTCCAACCTGGGAACCTTTATCACTTGGAAATTCTGGTTCCGTTCAGTAGTATGATTATAACCTGCCCTCACCACCCACATTGTTGATACACTGGTGTGGAGGAGACAGATTGCATGCAGGCAATCATATGGTTCTAATTTAAAATTAATACTCCCTTTATCTGTGAAAGAAAGGAAATGAATTGCTCTTGAGAACAATGCTATTTCCATGCATTCCAACAGCTGCTGATGAAAAAAATCTGGTAATTTTTTCAAAAAGTCAGCAACGCTATACAAAATGATATTTCATTGTAAAGTTAAATATTTGAATACTGTGACGGTCGCTATTTAAGTCTGGCCACTTTTAAATAGCAGAGCTTTTCTATATAACATAAATGTAAAAATTGGTGAACTATTTCATAGGCACCTAATGGTTCATATTGGTCATATGTCCCATAGAAGTAAACAGGTAGTTTTCTTATAATTTTCTGGGGTGGTTTCCTGAAAATGACTGCTGTTCACTACATTTTGTAAGCAGTACTTTTCTTTACAATGATTTAACCATAATAGGGCTGGACAGAACAATTCACAATCCAAGTGGAATAATTCTGGAGACCAGTGATGCCTGTTCTATGAATATTGCAAAACCTTGTAAACAATAAAAATGATGCTGTGGCATGGATGAGCTTTTCTGATGGGAAGTGCAGAGGATATCATATTTTTCAAGAGGCAGGAGCACGTTGGTAAATGTAACACATATTCACCATAACCTTACAGTTAACGGTCAAATACATAGGGCAGTGGATCCTTTGCTAGGTCTAACCTGGTGCAGGATCTGAGAGATGCTGATTCCTGGCAGGCACATGCTGCATCGTTGGATTCGATGTGGAATTCAGTGGTGGAGGTCAGCTGGGAAATTAGGCCCGGACTCACCCAACAAATACAGTCTTCTGCATTCATGTAGGATCCTGAATTTCCCACTGCCTGTGGGGAAATGCTAGGAAGTCAGAGATTTGTAAAGGTATAAAGCAAGTTGATGTTTCATCAGAAATAGAAGATGTTACAGACCTAACGATGTTTAACCAAGTAAAGAACCGGGGAAAGAGGGGAAAACATCAGCAGTGATTAAGTGAGGAAAGTGATAATAGTGGAAGGGAAAGGAGGGGATAATTAAACCTATAGATGGGTCCCGAAGAGGTGGAAATGGTCACAGTAGATCAATTGTAAGGATCTCGCATTTGAAAAAAAGAGAGCATTTGTTTTGAAAGTGTCAAAGTTAAGGATGACACAGGAAGGCTGTAAAGTACATATTTTCATCTTGGTATAAGCATTAATTTATAATGAACAAATTAAACAAGTTTAGACTTCATTGAACAAATCAAACCAAATCATAGCAAAAGAAAATTGAGTCAAAAGGAAGCATTCCTTCTCCCCGTGTGGCAAGCTGATTTTATTTTAGAATTTGGGTCATTGGACTTTCAATCCAATGTTGTGCTTCATTAAATCATACTGGGCTGGACCACACAGCTGGCTAATTGACATATCCATTCAGAAGTGCCAACCAGCTCCAATGCAAGTGTCAGTGCATTCCATATTCCTGCACCTGTGCACCGCTGTGCAGAAGTACAGAGGGCACTGGAGGAAAGATGTGGGTGCATTTGAGCGCCCATTGTACTCTGGACTGAACCACACTTTGAATCTGACCCCACAGCTTTCTGAGAGTCACATCTTGTGTGGTCCCTTTCATTTGAATGGGGATTCCAACTTGCTTGGAAAAAGAAGTGAAACAGAATGGTTTGTTTATTGTATTAATTATGTAATGAATTTACATAATTTGAATGTGCTTAAAACAAATTTATTTCTTAGATTTTTAAGAAATGAGTTTTGTTTTTAAAATTATTTAATTATAGTTCAACTGTTACTAAATGTCTCCGGTCATCAGAGATGCACAGAAAGAAAATGCCTTTGCGAGGCAAATGGTAGGTGTGGTGAGATTCAGGTATGGCCTGGCCTATTAATTCACTGTGGGCATCAATATGCAGTAAAGTGAAATAACTGTGCATATTAGCAGGCTGACACTTTAAGTGGTTGGATAATCAGTCAGAATGGATGAATAAAGTTTGGGTTATCAGTTTATCACCTTTCAGTCATCATGCACAACAGTCTCGCCTCAAACGCACTGTAGACAGAAAGCTTTATTTGAATAAATGTTCATTTTCCTTTCCAGGTTACAACTCCTTTGGGACATTATTTTGTCCCTTTGCCCTTTCCTGAAGTGATTCTAGATAGCAAATTTCAGTAGATTAATTAACCAAGAGGCGTTTCAGACCCAAACTTGATCCTGTCACCACTCTACAACTATATGTACTCCAGTTTTTAGAGATGGGTATTTCATAAAGCCTGGTTCAGACAGTCTGTCTAACTTTACTTCCAACTTTCTCTGAGTTTACAGAATTCAACTGTACCCCCATGTCCAGCACCATGTTCAACAAGGGCAGCTAATTTAATACATTAAAAGTTTGAAAATGAGATTTTTTTCTTCAGGATTGTCCAGCATTTTCATTATTCAAGAAGTAATTATTTAGCTAGGAAGGGAAGTCTCAAGTGTATCATTCCCAAAAGAAAACAATGAGTCAAATGTTGTGTATCTGATGGACTAAATTCTGTGAGATGAGAGGTCCTGATATTTCTTTGTTGTGATTTAGGGAATACAAATGTCAAATACACCAGGGAGGAGTGTTGAGCCCAGTATCTTGGGCTCCAGAAAATACTCTGCTGTAATACTCAATCCATAGAAGTAAAGCATTACTTTAATAAAGGCACAGCTTCTTGTATGTATGGTGTAAGATAAAGTTTTTATTTGCTTTCCAAAAATTTGACAACATATATATGACAATCATGCCCTTTTATCAATAACACCATTTAGAACTTAACTACACCATGTAATATATACGTTGAAAACTGTACATTTGATCAATTTAACATTTATAAATCTACAAAACAATACTCTCTTTACTAGACATTATATATTGAATGTATTTTATACAAATTAAATACATAGCTGATGCTCAAAGAGTAACACCTTAATTATGTTTTTGTGTTAAGAGTTATTGCAGTGTTATGGTCTATGATGGAAGATTTGTTATTTTTGACAGAACTACATTAAATAAGATGTAGACATTTATACTTTTTTTACACATTTGCTATACAACAACATTTTGACAGATATAGTTGTAATAGATTTTTTAAAGCAACCAATATTTAATCAATGCACGTATACTTTCTATGCCTTTAGAATACATTATACAATATAGTTAAAATTTCTTCCGTGGTTCTGTTTCCCTGTCACAATTGCTTAGCTGCCATAGACACAAGCTGATGTCTGTCTCAAAGTGGAAAATTATTGAAGCACTACCTTGATCTGCTGCAACCTGATGCTATGAGATCAATAATCATTTACCACTCCCTGGGTTATAAAGTATACTGTTAATTCCCAGATCTGATTTGATAAATGTAACAATTCCAAAATATTTTATGCAACTATTTCTATATTCTACATGAAATGGAAGGTAATGGTTAGTGAATAAAATGTTTACACAAATATGTAGATATATTTAAATACTGACCTAACCAAGATGTAATAGCTTGGCTTTTGACCATAACAGTTTGAAAGAGAACATAATGATCTACTTAGTTGAAGCCACATTTCAGAGCTAATGAATTAACTTCTAAATGAAGTGTTAATATAGTCGGAGATATCTGAGCATAGAGACTGAGAAAAGAATGTTCAACGTTTGCCAGTATTTTAGGAGCAAGAATCAGGAAAACGGAGGTGATTGATCCACCTTCCAATCTGTATGTTCTCTTATCCCTTCTGATCCTTCATGAACCATATCTCATTCTTCCATGTCTACTCATTAACATCCCCGTTCCTCTACATCTGCCTCCTATTCCTCATTTTCTCCAGCCTATCCTCCTCCTTATTCCAGTTTGCATGACTTATGTTGTGAATTGTGGATAAATTAGTGCCTCTCATTCTCACAAGAGACAGCAAAGGAACATTATTAAAGGGGACTATCTTAAACACTGTAATTTAAATTATAAAATTCTATGAACTATATAAAGAATTTCTTTACATTTATTCTTTCTCCTAATATCAATACTCTGCTTTCTGTCACAGGATAAAAAATAGCAAATCCCCATAACGGCATTTAACAACAGTGTTTGGGTGGAGCAGAAACTGGTGTTTATACAGACAAAGGGCTGAAAAATGGGCAACAGGTACACAGAGGATTGCTATCCATTGTAGCATCCATTATGGGTGTAGGGGTTGCGGGAAAAGAGAAGTGGACTGTTGGAAAGTATGGCTGGACAATTAAAGAGTAGGTGAGGAAATTCTATAGTTTTATTGCAAAACCATAATTTTGATTAGTGCTATAAACTTGACAGACTGAATATGTTGATATGCATACAGAAAGACAATGATTATAATCACGTCCATATGATCACAAAATCTCAGTCCCATGCAGCACAGGAGGAAGCCATGAGGCCCAACATGCTTGTGCTCATTCTTTAAAAGAGAAAACCATGGTTTAAAAATGCTAACAGTCTGCCTCTGTTGATGGTTGTTTGCCAAAATTACATTGTTATCAAAACCTGAAATGATTTTTGTTTAGTTAAGAGTTTTACTTGATGTCCAACAACAAAGGTTTATAGCCTTTTTTTTAACTATTGGTCATATCTGTGGTAGGAGGTAGGTGCACAATAATGTAACTACAGTCCTTGGTCTTGATCAACCGTTGTAAGATTTATATTCTGGGCAGTGTTAGTATCGTATACTTAATAAATAATCTACATATATGCTTCATCACTTGGAGTATTGCCATGCTCAGGTTGTTCGGGTCCATTCTCCCGACATTTCATGTCCTCAGTTGGTTGAGTCATGAGTCGAAGGCGCTACAAGCATAAGAACAGAAACATATTTGAATGCTTGGAATATGGATAATAATGGCCCTGGGAAAAGATGTCAAGAACTAACCTCAAAACAATGTTAACAATTCTGCTTTGAAAATCCCTAAGCTTTGACTAACCTTGACGGATGTTCTCCTAAATAAATAGTGTCATTCTTTGATTTAAAGAAGAAGAACCTGAGCAAAATATTGTCAAAGCATTGAATCTCTCTAATTGTATACTTCATACTTAACTGAAGGAGAGATTTCTGAACTGCCAAGTGATATCATCTTTTTTAGATTAGGTATGTACTTGCATTCTTTCAAAATATAATGGCATTCCCAAATCTTGCACTTAACTAAATTTAGTGCTCTTGATTGACTTTGATGCTAATCTGGAGGCATTCAGAGCAGGGAACGGTTGTTACCTAGTGTCTGGTCACCTCGCTTGACACTCCCTGACCTGGGTTCCTCCACGGTTACTCTGGGCCAGGCTAATCGATATCAAGTGAAGGGTGATACCAAAAGATTTCTGTACAGCCTTCTCCAAAATGTAATCTATATATCTGGATTATGTATGCGAATGGAGACCTATAAAGTCAAAGGGATAAATTGAACAAGGAAGGAAATCTATGGTTTGGATTAAGATGGTTGACTTGCCCACGTTAGTACAGCAGAGTGTAGACCATTCACGAAACTGTTGGTGCTGGAAGCACGGCGATACTTGCGGGCTGCCCGCAGAACACTCTGCACAAAAGATGCATTTCACTGTGTGTTTCGATGTACATGTGACTAATAAAAATATCATCTTACATAACATTCTTATTTTATCATAATAATCAGCATCCAGCCAGCATTATACACAATGTAGCTTGCTGTCATGCATCAATGCAAGGGCCAATTTCAGAGGTGGTGAGCACCTGTTCAGTGAGCTTACATTACTTAAAGATAGCCTGCATTTCTTGAAGAGGAGGTGCATTAAGACTGAAACTGGTGATGTAAGTCATTTCAAAAAAAATGTTTCATCTTACTAGAAGAAATGAAATAACATGAAAGAGAGTGAGATGCATGAGTTTCCAATGCAGCCCTGGAATCTGTGGTCAAAGAGATGGATAGGGTGAGTATCTCCTCCAAATAAATGCTGACAAGGTAGTGGAAGGAGACAGTGGTGCAGGTGAATGCAAGGAAGACAGCCCCAAAGATCTGGATGCAGTCTTTTTAAATATTCAAAAACCCTTCACACACCTTCAAATGCCATGGCCCACCAAAACACCTCACCAGCCTCATGTGCTACTGAATGGATCCCATCCCTATCACTGACCTAAGAGTATTTTTTATCTTTCAGGATTGGGGCATTTATTTGCCCCACTGCACTCATTCCCATACTCCAAGTTATGCATACACATCTTATTGTTAACACACACCCCGCCAACCACTTAACTATAGCAGACACATGCAAACATATTGCAACATATTCACCAATATTCTTCCTCCACAGGACCATGGGTGATCCAGACAGTGAAACTGCTACTTGCATTCCCCAGTACTCTCTATGCAGTTGTAAGTGGCAGCACTGCACTCATTGTAAGTATATTTTCCTTGTGCATGGGTTACACACTGGAGTCAAAGCCCAAATGTAAAGGAATAGCCTTTGTTTCTTGGCAGCTAAACTGTGGTTTAATGTGATAGCACATATTGGTGAGCATAGCCAGTTGACACAGAATGAACACATCATTACTGGTTTCTACATAATGGTCTGTGACCATCATGACAAGCTGTTTATGGTCATGCAGTAGCTGTGTATTCAGCAAGTGTGATCCCTCTGGTTCCAGGACATCCCAATTTCACACATGCTGCTTGCAGTGTGATTGCAGTGATAAACATCCTACTCCTCTGGGTGGCTCATTGAAACTGTGGGAACACTCTGCTTAAATTCTGCTCTCCTGGATTAGACAGCATTGATGAACTTCTTGAAGGTCTAGTGTGCTGGAAATTGTGTAATGCAGCTGCTTCCTAATGCTTCAGTTTAGAAGGAAGCTGGTTGTTTTTTTGGCCACTGTGACCCTAATAACTACTGTGAAAACAAACTGGCCCTGAACTGTAGTTATTGGTGTCATTACAGAAGGTGGGATTTTTTTGTTAGGATTCCTTCAGCAATTGCCCCTCACTGAGATGTTGGTTGACAATTGCTCCATGAACACCCTTGTTGGATAATACCCCCTCTTAGGGGTCTGTTACCCCTCCTTCAGCTCTGTACTACTCCCATAAATCTTTATTCATTCCATCATGGTGTACCCTCAGGGAAATATTAATTAAAACACCAGTGAGCAATTGGGTTTTGCTAAAGACCTGAAGTGAAGACACAATCCTTTCTCTTGTCTTATTCTTCTCTGTGCACTCTCAAACTACAACAGAACCTGGTAGTGCCAAACAGTAGCTTACTTGACCACAGTCTGTAGAAATCAATCAGTAGTGAGCTACCCATTTATTATTGATTCCTTTCAATAGCACCGGACAGGTATTTTTGAGCTTAACCTGGATCCTCTTTGTGGGTTGAACACACCACATTAGCTGTACCACAGAGAACAAGTCGGAGGCCCTGGGAGCCAATCAGCATTGCACAGTGATTGATGTCACATTTGCACGCATGCATCGCTTGCCAAACTGGAAGCTAATCACAACACTGGGAGATGTGAAACTAAATCTCTTAGACCTTGAAAGAAAATGACTACATGCATTGGAGGAATCTCTAATGTAATCTCCAGAGAAGTGGTGCACTTTGGAAGGACAAACTCCAAGGCAGAG
>JARFYF010000094.1:17518972-17531648 GCA_030265395.1 Rhina ancylostomus | reverse complement strand
TCTTCAGTCCTGAGAAAGGGTCCTGACCCAAAACGTTGGCCACCTGCTTTTCTCTGTGGAAGCTGCCTGGCCTGCTGAGTTCCTCCGGCATCATTGTGTTTTCCATCTAAATCCCGGCATCTGCAGTCCTTTGTTTCTCTTCTCATAGAACTTTGCACTGGAATTGCAGAGCTAGCCTTTAACAGCCAAGAGTTAGTTTTACTTTCAGAGCTGTTATTGCTATGAAATGCCATTCAAAAATGCTTTTTCTCAACTTCTACAGCTCCCACTTTTGATTTTCCTGTGGTATTACACACGGTGAGTTGGAGATTAGGCTGTGTTATAATTTGATCCAGCAACCACTATGCTTCTGCTCTCTACTGATTTGAAGAAGTTCCACCGTATCAGTTTGTAACATGGTTTATGCTTCCAGCTTTTTTCTCTTCAGAGGGATTTCCTGTTTTTTAACTGGCAAGTAAGAGGGTTTGTCTCTGTGTTCCCTTTTATCTCACTCCGTGTTCCTTTCTGCTTTCTTTTTCTTCCCACATGACCACTACTGTCCCAGTTTGTGATAAGGGCCTGAACTGAACTGAACTGATGAAATAAATGAATAAAGTCAGGCATTTGTGTAACCCAACTTTAATTAGTTATTTACTTCAACAATGGAGAGTTGCAGAACAAAATTCCTGAGAGATGTCCCTCCCTAGCTCCCTCTTGCCTTTCCATCCACACCTCTCTCCCTCTCATCCTTCTTTCTTTTAATTTGGAATTCAGGTAGCTGTATTTTTGGCAATGGAGGTTTAGCTATTGCTCTAGCACCCAGAACCATGGCAATGTTCCAATTGCAGAAGGTGAAAGCCCTTGAGGGTAAGGATATTGCAGATCTCCTAGCACTCCAGAGGCCAAGTGAATGATATAAGCCCGGAGAATAGATATCACAGGAAGTTCCGAGGCTTTATGAGAGCTGATAGTTGAATGGAATTGGAAGGCGGGAAAGGAAAATTTACAGATAATTTTTGGGATTTCCTTGTTTTAAACTTCCTTTTATGGATATACATTTAGGAGCATGAGAAGTCAGTAAACGAAGTGGAAAAAGATCACAATGAGCCTGGTCCATCATTTTGTCTATTGATATTGTGACAGTGATGTTCAATTGGATTTTTAGTACTTAGTAAATTTAAGCTGATCATCATTTTTGAACATCTTGAATCTGATATGCATTTTTACATGCAATTATTTTATCTCTAAATAACTCTAAACATTGTTCAAAAATATATTCAATTATCATTTCCCATCATTTTAGAATTCCCTCAGTGCTTCTTCGATTTTCAGTGCATTCATGGATGGATATTGTCATTATATGAGAAACATTGCTTGATTTACACATTTTCTTCAGGGAATTCAGCATCAAGGCAGATTTTTCCTCAGCTGAATGATTAATGCTGTGATACTGCAGACTGAAGCTAACAGTTTGGTAAGTAGCTTCATCGAATGTTCCTTCCTATTTGTATTGCACCAGTAGTAAATAGCAGCATTATCATTTATTGCCACAGTGTATGTCACAAACTAATTTGTTAGTGAATTAAATGCTTAACTGTGGCTTAGCTGTTGAGACATAAAAGATTGGAGCACAGCCAATACCCAGCTGAACCAGTTACATGATGTTCTGATCATTTGAGATGATAGCTGTCTTCCACAGTGGAGGTTCAGCTCTTCCCAGAAACAGTACAGGAGATGGCTGAATGAGGTTCATGAGGAACCTACTATAGAATGAATTATATGAAAAATTCAATACAATGGTCACAGATCAAGTCTTCAATATGATTGTGCATGCCATTTTCAAGGATAAAATCATTGCTTGACCAAAGTGTGAAATGCTGATTACTTTAAGAAAATCGTCATTTATAATGACAATAAGGCATGAGATAAAGCCAAGAGTAGAAAAGTTAATGCACCCAGCTTGGAATTGTGATGTCTTTATATTTTGTAGTTTGTCAATCAAGATTAGATTTGATGGGCTCTTTCTCTTTGTTGTATGTTGACTACAGAACATCCTTTCTAAATTGCCTATTGCAGTATCCCACAAGCAGTTATGTGATATTGAGGAAATCCTGTTTTCCTGTGTTCATTCTATATTCTAACTTAACCAAGTCTTTTGATTTACATGGCATTCTCTTTAATAAATCCATCTGAGAAAAAGAAACACTGGTATCTTTAGTGATGATCTTCATATTTGGTTAAGTTTGGGCAAAATGACTGACTCTTAACCAACAGTTAAACCAACTGTTGACCATTGTTTTTCAGTGCTATTCCAAGAGAAACTGTTGATCACTGTGTTGGACGTCAGTAACAAAACAAGCATCGGTGTTAATTATGTACTTTAACCTCTGTGACAACCATGCAAACCTTTCCACCTTTTTAGTGTTAATCAGCTGCTACTGCAGCCATAAAAAACAGTGAACTGCTTTTATCTGATCTGTAGCTGTATTGTGATCAAACAATGGAAGGGAACACCAGCTCACTTGCTCTGCTTTGACAATGCCAAGTATTATGCTCATTGTTGTTTACACTGATCTCTTTATTAGAGAACATACAGATGAGAAGTGTTCCAAAAAAGGATACATCAACATAATTGCTACCAAGCAAAAGTATAACTTGGCCTGCAATTTTTGCTATGCATTGTCTTAATATAGAACAATCTCTATCAGCCAGCACATGTCCCATTATCACTTGCTAACCAGTAACTTGAAAATACTCTTGTCAGTAAATACATAAGAAATGCATTCTGCCTTTGATTTAAAAATATGAAATATGCATTAAAATCATGTTTAACTGTAAAAACGTTTGAATGTATTGCAATTAGTGGATCTGGTATCTGCAAGCAATGATAACTTGTTTAATACAACTTCCACTCAATCACACAGAAATAAATGAATGCTGCAAAATTGCACACAAAGAGTATACTTTTTTTGCTAAACCTAGTTAAGTTGTATTTGTTAATATGCTCTCCTTATCAGAAGACATGGGATCTTACAACCTGAAATATCTGGTATTTATTTGAATGTGATTTCTGATTCTAATAAGGGTTCTAATAACCCTTTGCAGAATATATATGAGTACAGCCATCAGTTATGTGACCTGATATCTAGCTTCTTGAGTAAAATTGATGAATTAATGTCTGTCTTTCTCTCTGTTCTGTCATGGAGTTGAGCTGCTTGGGAAGACGAATTACTGTGGCTTTCAAATGGTTATATCTAAAGAAAAGGACATTAGTGCCTATCATGTAGGCTCAAAACACTTTTAGCAGAGAAGTTTCATGGCACAAAATCAACAAAAAGATTTGCTGTCAATAATTCTTACCATAGCACCAAGATATTGAGATGGTCTCAAAGAAAACAAGAAAGAGCAAAGACATTCCACTAGCAGAGTAGTAGTCAAAAAGCTTAAAGACATACAGACCACCCTAGGGAAAAAGAATACATTGCTTAGATATGATTTTTTAGTACGTAATACCTCAGTATCTCTTAGTTATGCATCTGTTATTGTTGTAATAGGCATTCTAACTGCATGCTCAATCTGTAGTTACCCTAAATATCATTAACAGATTAAGAAGACCAACAGCTGTTATTCTAAACTAATTCTAATCCATTAGATTAAAGTAAGATTGCAGTGTATGCATAATTTTCATATAAAACTGAAATTACGGTTAACATTCAAACATCTGATAGTTAAATGAGCAACACTTTAATGTATCCATCTTCAGTGCCTAAGTGTATTTGTACAAATATCTCATCATTTATGGGTGCATTACTTCCCCTGTATATGCTGATATATTGTGACTGACAATAGTTAATAACAACCAGCACACTGGTTATTAATTTCCATTGGACATCCATGGGAAAAATCCAACAGAATCCTAATAGACCCAATTTCCAAAATTTTAAGTATTTGGTTTAAGCTGGTGCACAATTTCTATTAGAATCTCCTCTTGATTAATTGATATTACTGAATCAATCCTTCAGGACCAATTATTATACATCCTTCTACACTTAATTGCTACCTAACATTTTTGCACTAAGTATGCATTTGATTAAAAACTGCCAATCTTAATTTGTTTACTAGTCTCTTCAATATGAATATAATAAATCATAATACCATTTACTGGTTTTGGTAAAAATTTGTTTTGATGTTCAAGATTGGTTTATAAATTTATATTTAGTGCAAGTATAACCATAGATCAGTAACAGGAAAGATTAAAATAGGAGGCAGAATGTCTACAAAAGGCAATACTTTGAGGGAAGATGGGAAGAGATTGTTCTGTCAATGGTTCTAAACCACATGATAAAATGACATATCAAAGACCTATGAAAGAAGGCATATCGAGGTCCTAGGATGAATATAGAAATCAAGTTTGAAGTTAAAGTGCATAATGTTAGGACTGCTAGCAATTATCCTCAGAACTGAGCAAACAATATCAAATAATACTGATAACAGTAACTTGTGGAAAGTATTATGAGAATGGAAATGGAATATTAGCTGGATGGATGGGTTGATAGGTGGCAGATGCCATTTGATTTTTTTAACTAGGAACTGGTAAAAAAAAGAAAATGCAGGATGTTCAGATTTAAAAATTACCAGAGGATTGATCCCCGGTCCCTTGGTATGCAAAAATAGCTCAATGTGGCGTAAAGGGATAAAGTCATGGAAGTACAAACAGAGATATAGAGTATAAAAGGAAGGAAGATCTGAGGCCACAGTTGGAGTAGTGAGTAGAATTTTGAATATTCAGATATAAGAAGGGTGTAGAAATAGCAGGAAAAGAGTACAAGTTAGTGTTGAGGGTGAGATTGCAATAATTATTAAAAAAGTGAAGTTAGGGTTTGTGTTCACTGCAAATGAAACAGTTGAAAAGTGACCTGATCAAAATCTGATCTCTGAAGAGTAATGACAACATAAATTGCAATAACTGTTTCTATTGATGGGTAAGTAGCGACAACACAAAAACATATTTAAGCTAATTAGAAAATGAATTGAAAGAATGCCAGTGCCACAAGTAATTGTTGAAGTAAAATCAATAGGTTGTTTGGAACAGGAATTAGACAATTGCTTAATAAAGGAAAGCATATAAAGAAAGGAGAAACAAATGAGGAAAATGGGATTAGAATAGTTGCCTCTTGTGGAGAAGGAAATCAGGGAGAACTTGTTGGGCCAAATGTTCTGTTCTGTGCTTCATCTTCTAGTATCAGGCCTGGTTATTCAACTTCAGTTTGAAAATGTGATAGATGCATTTTGATGTTTTAGACACTAGTTTTTAAAATAGCTAGGTTAAATGTGGCTTTGAGCTATCACTGCATTGCTTTGATTGTTCTGAAATCTGACAAAATTGGCCTGGAGAAAACATTTGTAAGTTCTGCAAAAAGGAAATTGAAAGGTTTTTCATTGGTTAAATTTATTTAAGCCATCTCACGCAGCCACTATCCTACACAACATAAACCTCACCTGCTGAAACTGAATTATTATTATGGCACCAGTATGTTATATTTTGTTACTGAAACACATGTTAACATTACAAACTCTCCCAAAACACAATGAAATAGAGTTTGAAAGTTCAGTTTGGAAAATAAAATGAAGTAAAGTTTCAGTGATTCTGTTGGAGCATGTAACACATGATAAAAGAATTTCTAGCCACCTAGAATGCCATTAGATCTGCTCCCTCAGCTGGGGAGCTTATACAATACCAGAACCGACTTTAATCCTGTGGACCATGGAAATAACAATCAGTCAGAATTGTTCATCCTTATCATTTGTCCATCAGGCGTGCTTAGAAAGTGAGCATAGTTTGCTTTCAGAAAAGGACAAAAATCAGTGTTGTCTGTAATGCAACCTAGAGTTAAGGTTTATCAGTTAAGATTAACATCAGGGATGAAGCAAGTTTATTCATTGTTAGGTTGTGGTAGGTATGGAAGGGAATAGATAGAAAAATGAGGCAATGAAGATCTATGATATTAAAATCTCACAACAAATATGAGTGGGGGGAAAGTAACTACTAAACTTCTTGAGGAAAAAGCCAATTGCTTTAAACTGAGTTGAATAGGTGTTAATCTATAATTAGTAATTTGCAATTTTAAAGAATGAAAAGATTGTTTCCTGATCAGGTGTTCCTGCTCTAACTAAAGAGGAGCATTGGTTGGGACACTATGAATTCACAGTTCCTGATTTATCATTATTTAAGTGGAAACAGAGAAAAAAATGTTACGGACTGTGACGCTACATATTCCTCATACTTAATTGCAGGGATCCATTGGACACATAATATACATTGCTACATAAATAGTTTTAAATTCAACATTTATATTTTTACTGATTTGTTTTTGGAATTTAGTTCTCAAACTGCAAGTGATCTATGCTAAGTAATGCAATTTGTTTCCACATTGTTTGAAACTATCTGATATCATATTTAGTTGTGCAGGAATAATGCTGAAATCCAAATCTAAGTCTGAGAAGACCATCCTCAGCAAAACTTGTCCTATTCTACAAATGAAGCATTTGCACTTTCAGCTCAATTACTGTTGCCAATTTATGTCGTCTGGGCTAATTCCCATTGGAAAATAAAGCTATTTTCAATTAGGATCCCCATGTGAAGGAAATTAGCAAAGCTTTGAGACTGACGAAAGGATATTTTAAAGACCTGGCCATAAATTTGAAACTAACCTCAAGTTCAATTAGGAATAGGTACAAGTAATTGTTTTTTTAAAATTAAAATCACAATATTTTAATATAATGGAAATAACTCTTTTTGTAATACTCAGTTTATATTAACATTGTAAGCTGTGGTCTCAGCTGTTCACCTCATATTGCACAGAACAGTCAATGACTTCTTGCCATGGATATTGATTGGTAGAAGAATTGTAAGCAAAAGACCCATGATTTTCCCATCAGTCTCTTGCAATATTGAAGGGCAGGGGTATAGAAAATTGTGCCCATTATTGAATAGATTCTCCAGGGAAGGCTTTGCTTTTAAAAGTGTTAAGGAATACATTTTGGTAACAAAGTCTAAAGTTGTGATTCTTTACTCTGTAGCTTTACTGACATTTGAAATAGACTGTCAGAATGGTCAGTGTAGTGTCAGGCAAATCAGACGGTGCATTGTCCTGAAGTGATACCAGGAAAAGGCAGGACCCTTAAAAGCCCCAAAGATTAACTGATTCAAATAATATCCCTGAGGTCAATTAGAGATTAACTGTTGCTGCATAAAGACTTGTATATTACATTAAAAATGTCTGATTGTGGATATAGGAAACTATCATAAATAACCATGCTTCTCCATATACATAAATATTTCTGACGTTTCAAAATGCAGAGTGGTTTTTAACATTCAGCACAAAGCAGCTGTTTGGAGCCAGTGTGCCCTTTATTCCTGCCATGAAATCCAGATTGTTTTGAGGTGAGGGTTCCATTTGCATTGGTCCAGCATAAAACCAACCAGGACTTTAGGGGTGGGAGGGTCCTTAAAGACCCACACTAGGCAGCATTGTGGGAAATGATAATTGAGCAGAACTGTATGGTTTTCAACCTGCACATTCTCTCTGGCTTGCAGACAACATTGTAGCTGGCATCTATTATACTTCATGGAATCTCAATTCATATAACAAAACTGGTTTCCAACCTTAAAAGTACAGGTACCCTGGCAGCCTATTTCACTTGCCAAATTTGACAACAACTAGTAGGGCACAGATAAAGGTAATTGGTAGAAAAATTAGTAGGGAGTTCAGGAAACATGTTTTCACCCATGGAATTGCAAGGCCTAGAGCTTGCCACCTGAAAGGATGGTGAAAGCAGAAACTCTCATCACATTAAAATGTGCCTGGATGAAACATTAGATGTTCCATTGCATAAGGCTATGCACTGAAAAATGAAATTAGTCTGAATAACTCTTTTTTGGCAGAGATGAACATGATAGACACGAACATGGATATGGATATAATTCTTTAGGTCATAATTTTTTTAAATGATTTTAAGTCTCTGACAAGAATGCTGTATAAGGAGCTAGGAAATGTCCTGATGACATTTTAGGTGGCGTCTACTTCATTTATAGTGGGCTGGTAGAGTGAACATTTTGTCCTGTCATGGCCCATGATTGTAACTCTTTTGTATACAGATATGGTAGATTTGCTTTCCAGTTTCAGTTCAGGTAAAATCATAGCTGAACAAGCACAAATCATGTTACATTACAAATGGGAGTATATTAACACTTATTTGTCACTTTTTTAGGTAGAAATCAACTTGCATTGGAAGATTTAATGTAGTTTCATGGAGACTGATCATGTAACTTACCTGGGTTATGTTAGATAATCCTATCAAGTAAGAAACAATGCAGACCGCAGCAATGAAGATTTCTCTTCTTCCTCGTAACAGTTTGGGAAACTCATCCACCAGGGCAGTTATAAAACCTTCCACAGTGCAAAACTGAAAATTAAGAAAAATTTTGCATAAGTATTAGTTTATTTTCCTCTATTTTTGATAACCATTTCTTGCAAACAACAATAGCTAATTCAGCAGGGAGGTGTTCTGGTGGAACATCATCAACCTGAACCTGTTTCTCACCATGTGGATTCCTCACCTGTTGGTTATTTCCTGCATTCTCTGTTTTTATACCAGATTTCCAATCAGAATCAGGTTTATCATCACTGACATAAGCAATGAAATTTGTTGTTTACACGTTATTGCATTTCAATAGCTTATTTATACTTCCTATCACCTTAGGGAAACTTCCTTTGTTTCTAAAAATAAAATGTGCAAATGTAGCCATTCTCTACTTACGTGCCAATAACAAATTTAACTTCTTGACCAACAATATATTTGGAAATTAGCAAGAAATATGAAGGGATGCTGTGAATTTAGTTATATATGGTGCAGGATCAAAAAATATTTGGTCAGTGAGGCAAGTACTGTGCTGGCTCCTTCCCTTATGGTTCTTTTCTCTTTGTGTTTCAGACTCATTTAATTACAATCTCATTTTTCCTTTCTCCACCGCCCCTTCCATTGAGTGAAGATCTGTTCTTAGAATCAGTTTGCAACTTTAATTCTATTGAACTCTGAAATTTTTTCTCGGCTCTACATTTTTTCAATCAATCACACATATCGGCATGATTGCCTTAAATAAAACAAGCTTCAAGCAAATTAATGCAGATGCCTTAAACAAAACAAGCTTCAAGCAAATTAATGCAGAATTTCAAATTGAGCAAGTGGAATTTATATACTGTCAATGTGGAGAGAAGTTCTCAGACTTTTTTCGCCTGATTATATTTAATTCAGCTCCACAGCTTTATAGATCTGCTTCACAATTTCTGGAAATTCCACTCCCTGGAACTGGATGGAGGGAGGTATTCAAAGATGACTTGAGATGATGAGGTCCTCTGGCTGGCAGAATGTTATCTAGCCTTCAGTGGGCTCCAATTGCAGACGCAACTAAATGTGTGTGTGTGTGTGTGTCTCTCTCTCTCTCTCTCTCTCTCTCTCTCTCTCTCTCTCTCTCTCTCTGTGTCTGTGTGTAAAAGGTGGCAAGTGTGAAGTTACACCTCACTTGTCCATCACACATTGTGCATGTGGGCAAAGGAACCTACCATTAAACAAATAGAATCAGGTTCCCTAGGTTTAGCAATATGTGAAAATAGGTGGTACTTCCCCCTAAAATCTAACATTTACAATTGTATTTGTGTTTGTTTTATAAATCTCATTTGGCTAGAGTTTGGTAGGAAATATGTTCTATGATTGACTTTACACCTAAACTGTCCAGGGCAGTGTGCCTCAGACTACCTTTCATTTACCTGAGCAACCAATATATAATGGAAAAAAGTTGCAATTCCCTGTCTTGGTCACTCTTGATATTAAACGTTGACCACACTACTGCATTTGGCAGCTGTCAAATATTAGCTCAAAGTAAACTCCTCAGCCTGCACAGTAAGCATGAGTTTATTCAGACCATTATTGCCAGTTCCCCATGGTCCTCAATTGCCCAGTGTTTCAAAAATTCATCTACCTCCTCTTTAAGCACTTTCAAATGATCCAGCTTCCATGACAGTTAAGATACAGTTGGACAGTTACATGGATAGGAAATGTTCAGAAGGATATGGGCCAAACGTAGGCAAATGGGACTCGCTTGGATGGGCATTTTGTTCTACGTGGACCAGTTGGGCCAAAGGGCCTTTCTCCATGCTGTACAACGCTATGATTCTATGATTTAGACAGTCTTCAATACAAGCCTAATTAGGTTTAGTGGGATATGGACCAAACACAGGTAAATGGGACTAACTCAGGTAAACAACTTGGTCGGCATGAACAAATTAGGTTGAAAGGCCTGTTTCCATGCTGTATAACAATATGACCATGACTCTGTGACTGTGACTCTCTAAATTGAGAATAGAATAATTCTTCACTTTGACAGATGTAACCTAACTTAGACTACTGTTGACATAAGGAACATTGATTTCTCCCAGAAATGTGATTTTTTTTTGTATGGTACAGAACATCATTTCTGGTGTGGCAAGATTTTTTGGATGTGGTTATAATGGGAATTGTGCACATCTGTTATTGGTGGACTTTAAAATTTGATACAAATAACGGTTAAATTTGCTCAAATAGTTGAATGTCTTTAAAACACTAATTAAGTGAAATGGAATTTTAAAATTTACAGTGTGTGGAACATTTTATATTAGAGCTTAACAAAGATGATGAGTACATGTTTTAAAGCAACGCAAAATTGCAATGTTACAGTTAGGGGCTAATCAGCAGTGTTGCCCTTAGCAACAGAATGCTGTTCAATACTGATGTATGACTGAAGCAAAGATTCAGTATGTCTGAACCTGTCAGATACAATCAGTCGAGGTGTTCTTGAAAGATTTTATTTTCAGCCCCTAAACTATTGGATTTGTGGTGCTAGATTAAAAGTGGCAGAACACATCTCTTGCTAAACCTAACTGTTCTGTAATTGTAACCTTGTAATTTTGTGTTGCATTAAAACATGTACGCATCCTTTTTGTTAAGGTGTGATACAAAATGTTCCATACATTGCAAATTTTAAAATTCTATTTCATTTAATTGGCATTTTAAAAAGCCTTCAAGTATATTGAACAAATTTAAAACTTTATGTGTAATTTTAAATAACAGATGTGCACAATTCCAATTATAACCAATTCCAAAAAGTCTTGCCACACCAGTTTTATTTTGTCTTAAAATGTTGATGAAATGCTATTAAGTAAAACAAAAATGAACTGATGATTAAATCACTTCAAAAAAAAAACAACAGCAACCCCTGTTCAAACACATACAGCATAAATGTAGCCTACTTACCTGACTGTCAATGCCCAGCATAAGTAACATGGAAAAGAATAGAATAGACCATAATGGAGATATTGGTAATTGTGTCACCGCCTCGGGATATGCCAAAAATGCCAGGCCAGGACCTAAGAAAACAAATGCATCTTTTTTCACATATGATATGGTTCATGATCAAATATGAAATCTTCTTTGGTATGTTTAAGAGTGACTATATAATTGCAAGTCAGGTTACACATTTTATAATGTCAATTTTTCAAACCATGCTTTCAGTACAGGATGCTTATAAAAGCAATAAATGTGAAAAGGTTATCCTTCCAAAGTCAATGTTCTGTTCAAGATCATCCATTAAAGTATTGCAAAGTTCACTACAAGTAGTGTTAAACATCCTACATTACCCTTTCTTGTTTTGTTGTCTTCTCTTGACATGCCATATCCATGGCCCTGTAGACCAGTATACTCCTCTGACCTTTCCCTATTTAATCAGGAGTTTATTTTACTGTTTTTAAAAAGTTAATTGACAACATTTATGTCAGACGTGAATGCACGTTTATGGAGAAAAATATACCATTTTTACTCTTGTTTATTTTGTCAAGAAATTATTTGAATTGTATTTCACCTGCCTAATTAGTAATGCAGATATTACTTTTATACATGGCAAATACTGTACTTCTCATTTAAAGAATACTTGATTTTGCATACTCTTGACCTGCGTTAATACACTTCTATAAACATAAAACTGTGAGAGTTTTCAGAAAGCTTTGATATTATTGATTTCAAATTGTTGTCAGCAGGATTCTAAGAATGATTACATTTTGTATCTCAGTCAAAAATCTATTGGGCTGCTTTCTAATCTTTCCCTAAGTGGAAATATATTCAGACACTATAGGTGTCTGAATTCAATACACTGATCTAAATGCATGTATCATGCACATTCTTGCCCACTTTTAATTAATAGAATTAATGATGTGGGATTTATAATGGGAACAATTATAAAGCTGTCAGTTCACTGTATAATCAAGGGAATCTGCCAGCAGCTTCCAGATTATGCATGTAGAAATCCTGATGTTACTGCTCCTTATGAGGGTATACTGTTGTCTTTTTCACCAAGGCAATCAATATAGAATCAGTGAATTCATAAGCATTTCAACTTTTTATGAACTACTTGCACTGTTAAAGCACATTGAAAATATTTCACCTTCATGAGGTGTAACTCAGTTTTAACTGGTGTGTAACCACTGCTGAACAGATTCCCTAGCCTTGAAAAGTTAATGCTATATGTATAGATCTGTCATGGTTCTGAGTTCTGGCCCTCAATTTGGCTCCATTAATGCCTTGTTGTCCAGCACATGGATTCCATGCT
>JARFYF010000094.1:17499621-17509786 GCA_030265395.1 Rhina ancylostomus | reverse complement strand
AGTCATGTTTTTGGGGTTATCAAAGTTCATTGGATAACGAGCTATTCATCTTGTTAATTCCCTGAAGCTCAAAGATAAGGAAAACAAAACGTCATACATTATGGTTTGCCTTAGTTGAATGAATGAAATGTAAGAATGGACCGTGTTGAAAAGGTCCCTATAACATTAAACGAAATGTCTGGTGGAGTAGGTGTGACCTTAATACGGTCAACATACACTTTTCCAAGTCGATTTCAGTTATCCTTGGAATAGCTTCAACAGCACAGTAATATTTCGGCAAGCACGGCAGTGCAGCGGTTGGCGTAACGCTGTTACAGCGCCAGCGACGCAGGTTCAATTCCCGCCGCTGCCTGTAAGGAGTTTGTAGGTTCTCCCCGTGTCTGCGTGGGTTTCCTCCGGGTGCTCCAATTTCCTCCCACATTCCAAAGACGTACGGGTTAGGAGGTTGTGGGCTTGCTATGTTGGCGCTGGAAGCGTGGCGATGCGTGTGGGCTGCCCCAGAACACCCTACACAAAAGATGCATTTCACTGTGTGTTTCGATGCACATAAACTCAAAATGCAGACACCATCGCATGAGCACGTGGTAAAGGGAATCAGTGGTAAAGCAAACTGTTTGGTTAAATTTTGATTTAATTATATGAAACCCCCAAATAACTCCTCGTCTACCTTATTTCTATGTCGCTGGTTCTCAACTAAGGAAAACAAATCAATGCAATTTTGTGGCCTTTAACTGGAAAGGACTTTGAACCACTTTTAGTAATGCACAACAAGTCATACACTAGTTGTGTATAGGATCGCGGTGTTATTTGGTTGTAATGAAAGTGGCAGAAAGAAGGGGAAATAGGGCTTCACTTGGAAAGGGAAGACGGGGTTTGTATGTGTTGTGTTTGCAACAGGAGCCAGCGTTTGGAAAGTTTCCTCGTGATAAAGTGATGCAGTGAGAACTGAGATACAAATTCCCCTCAACGTGTGGAGGACGCGCTGATGGGAACTCAATGTTTCCAGCGACAAATTGTATCAATGCACCAGTTTCATTTATCCAGTTAAACACTGCAACTGTACCAACCATGTCACTTATAATTTATTAGTAATAGCCAATTGAGGTTTAACTAACGTGCCCGTATCTTGAATGTTGCAAACTAGTTGATTTGATTTGAAGAAATTATTTGCACTTCGGCCCAAGCTTCACGGTTCCCCATGGAAACTTTGGAAACTTCATGGTTCCCATTGGATCCCAGGCTATTGCTGACTTCACTCCTGACCGTCTGGTTCTGAGAGTCCTCGGCAGTGTTGAGGTTGAGTGTCATCCCCAATTCATTGTCCTTTGGAACACCCTCGGCGCATTTACGGTGCCAATTAAAAAGTTTTCAATTGAGTTGTCTTGGTGTTCACTGAATTCATATACAATCTGAACGTATTTGGAGGTTCAGAGCAAAGAAGCTACACGTATTCAACATTGTGATTTTGGAGAAATCACCGGCGACAATATCCCTTTCTGAGTAGGTAACCGGGTTACTTTGCGATAGTAATGCATAATCAATAATCTAAGTGCCATTGAGACTGATAAACGATAAACTGGAAACGATCATTGCAATTTTCAAAACTTTTGTCTGAAGTTATTTTGTTTAGCTTGAAAATATATTTTGTATTTATTATATATATTTAGTACATACATAATGGAAACATGGATTCTGTTGTAATAAATATCCCGGAGCAAGTTCTATTGAATATTTTAGACTTATCTTAGAAATTATTTTGGGACGGATAAATAGATTTTTTAGACATATCCATTCAACAGTGGTAAAACGAACAGAATATTTTGGGAGATTCTGGTTATATATGCCAAGTGGACTTCAATGTTATCCATGATCTAGTATTAAAATTGGTTCACGGAAATTACACAGCGGAAATCATTCCACGTGAGCCCAAGTCCCTGCGAATGGTGTCACATTCTTAACAAATTACTTGTCACCGTGCTCATAGTCCAAATATTGCATATCTCCACTTAAGGATTATATAATTAAGTTACCCGAATGATCAGTTCCATTTTCATTACAGCAATCAAGAATTTAATGAGGTAATGTACTTGCATCCCACTGTTCATTTGTGATATGTGTGTATTGAGATTTAACACACACACACACACACACACACACACACAGATAGTATGTTTAGACTATATCATTGCTGTGGCTCTTTTGGTGGAATCACAAAGCAGTCATCCTTATTGAGGGCGTAGAATTGCATTAATACACGTCTAGTCTGCCGCTATCCTGCCCACTCCTTAATGTTTAAGACACCTGGCTGAGTATTATGGCAAAACAGTACTGGCCTTCATTTACTGATCCTACAGCAAATAGCTCGTTAAGAGCAGTTGACGAAAAGCAACTATTTGCCGAAGTTTGCCCCTGCAGCAGTATTTTCTCACACGCCTTAACTTCAGGAAAGACAAGATACACACGTGTAAACCAAAACATGTTGCGTGCCGTTGTTGAATTCCATTCACTTCCAAGTTAATTGGTACTAATTAGAAAATAAAACTTCTCGAAAGTGGAGTTTGTAATTCTTGTTGGTTATCATTCTGTGAAACAAACACATACCAAGTATTATCTCATTCAGAACAATGTTGAATTTTATGCGGAAGGGGAACAACAGTTTCTTTGATTGCAATTTGAATTTGGACCCACAGCCCGAAGATCGTTTGCCAGCTCCAAGCGAAAGAGCATCAAATCCGATCGAGTATTTGAAGAAGGATTCAGAGTTGCATCCACGGACGCTCGATCCGACTTGATGTTCCTTCACTTGAGGCGGACGTGACTGAAGCTGGAGATGTCATCCCCGTACACGAGCTGCATTTGAATGATAAACGGGGGTTGAATGCAATAAAAGGGTGAGCGGTGACAAATTCTCGCTGTAATAGCTCAAAGAATGTGTGCAATTAAATACATTTTCGCTATACTGCAGACAACTCATATGAGTGTAGTTATCCTCACTCCAGTTTTGACTGAATACAGAAGTCCTGCAGATGCCGGAAATCTGAAATAAAAACAGAAAGCGCCGGGGATGCTCAGCAGGTCAGGCAGCGTTTGTGAGGAGAGAAACAGAGTTAGCACCTCAGGTCAATAACCCTTCATCGGAATTGGAAAAGTGAGAAACATACATTAAAGTGGTGGAGAGGGAGTGGGATGGGGAGAATGAAGGGAATGTCTGTGATGGGGTGGGCACAGTTGCATTTTGGTACCACCTGGAAGAGGAAAATTGATGCAAACTAATCAAAGCTGATCTCGCTGCAAGAGTGCAAATGGAAGAAAAGAATGAAGTTAGCAGGGTGAAAGTGTGAACTGGAGAATTTAGTTGCTGAAAATCTGGAATAAAAGAGAACGCTAAAATACCCAGCAGGTCAGGCAGCATCTGGGAAGAGAGAAAAATGGAGTCAATATTAAGGGTGGATGATTTTACACCAGAACTGCCCTGTTCTGACGCAGTCGGGAAACGTCAGTTATAGGAGAGTGCAGAGTCCCAAAGGCTGTGATATGCCCAGATGCAAGATGAGGTGTTATTTCTTGATTTTATGTTGGGCTTCGTAGAAACAGTGCTGGAGGCTAAAGACAATGAGGTCAGAGCAGGAGTGGGATGGAAAATTAACATGACTAGCTTCTGAAGCCCAGGGTCACCCTTGCAGACTAAAGGGAAGTGTTCTGCAGAACAGTCACTGGATCTGCATTTGTTTCTTTTTCCCCAATGTAGATGGGACTGCATTCAGAGCACCGAATGCAGGACACTAGATTGGAAGAAAAGCAAATGAATTGCTGCATCATCTGAAAGGAATGTTTGGCTGTCTGGAGGCTGGGAAAGGAAGATGTAAAAAGGCAGGTGTTGGATCTCTTGCAGTTGCATGGCAAAGTGTGGTGAGAAGCAGAATGTTTGATGGAGATGGAAGAATGAACCAAGGAGATGTAGAACCATTGGAATGCGAAAGGGGGAAGGGAGGGGAAGATGCATCTGGTATTGGCATTTCATTGACAGTGGCAGAATGATCCATTGAAAGTGGAGCCATGGTCAAGGGAAAAGGAGGACATCCCAGAAACACTGGAGTGGAACATCTAGTCATCAGAATGGGTACAATGGAGATGGAGAAAATGGGGCAATGGAATGCAGTCTTTACAATAAGATGCAAGTTGGCTGTGGGAGTCTGCAGGTAATGGTGCTTGTCATTAAGCTATCCCCCCAAGATGGAAGCAGAGAAGTCAAGAAAGGGAAGGAATAAAGTCAAATGGACTAGGGCAAGTGAGAAATTGGCAACAGTTTTGTGAGCTGTACAAGTGCAGAAGCAGCACCAATAAACAAAGGTATGGGATAAAAGGTGATGGTGGGGGGGGGGGTGGAACGTGAACAGGACAGGAGCAAAGATTGGTTGATGCACCCCATTAAAAACAGACATAGGGTGAGCTCATGTGAGTTCCTGTGGCTACATTTTTGATTTGAAGAAACATCTCCTCTGCACTGTCTCCAGCTCTGTCACATCCTTCCTATAGCATGGTGATCAGAAAGGTACTCAGTACTTGCACTGAGGGCTGACCGAGGTTTTATATAGTTGGAGCATAACTTCCCTACTTCTGTATTCAATGCTCCAACTAATGAAGGCCAGTATCCAATATTCCTTCCTAATCACCTTATCTACCTGCATTGCTACCTTCAAGGATCCATGGACTTGTCCTCCAAAGTCCCTCTGTTGTTCAGTGCTCCCTAAGACCCTGCCAGTCATGGTGTATGTCCTCACCTCATTAGTACTCCTAAAATGCATCACCTCACATTTGTCTGGATTAAACTCCATCTGCCAAATTTCAGCCCATCTCACCAATACATTGATTCGTCTCTGCAGCCTAAGACTATCTTCCACACTATCAAAAACTCTGCCAGTCTTCATGTCATCCACAGTCTTACTGATCATGCCTCCCACATCCACATCTAAGCTATTCACATGTAGTATATCAGCAAGGGTCCGAGCACCAATCTTTGTGGGACACCACAAGTCATAGGCATCCAATCACGGAAACAACCCTCTACCATCGACTTCTGGCTCCTATTACCAAGCCAACTTGCACTGGTTCCCTGGGCTCTAACCATTTGACCCAGTCTTCCATGTGGGACCTTGTCAAAGGCTTTACTAATGTCCACATTTATCACGTCAACTGTGCTGTCCCCATTAATAAGCTATGCTAATTCAACAAAGAATTCAATCAAATTGGTCAGACAAGATCTGTCCTTGACAAAGCCATGTTGACTGGCTCTGATTAGTCCCTGCCTTTCCAAGTGATCATTAATCCTGTCCCTCAGAAATTTTTTCCAGTATCTACCCTGTTGCTGATGTTAAGCTCACACATCTATAGTTACCAGGCTTTTCCCTGCTGCCTTTCTTGAAATGGGCTGGGGAGCACAATTGCTGTCCTCCAGTGAGCTGGTACCTCACTAGATCCAGCAAAGATATAAAACTTTCAGCCAGAGCCTCAGGAATCTCTTCCCTGCCTCCCGTGGCTGCCTGGGGGTAAATCCCACCTGGTCCTGGGGATTTTTCCACCTTTAGGACCGCTAAGTCTTTGAGTACCATCATTGAAACCTGCACTAGACTTTTACCTACCCCAATGAATTCTCCAACTATGAAGTCTGTTTCCTTTGTGAATACTGATGAAAAGCGTTCATTTAGGACCAACAACTTGGGAGTCATCATTGAGCAGAGGCTTAAATAAATCAGCCACCCAAATGTTACGGCCACAAGACTGTATCAGGGGCTAGGTATTCTGTAACTCAACTCCTTGCTCATAAATCTTTTCCAGCCTCTGCAAGGTAAGTTAGTGCTACACAATATTTTTGGCTAATAATCTTCTTTCAGCATTAGTTCATCCTTGATCCTTCAACCGCTAAAACAATCACTATTGTTTGGTACTGGGGCAAGAGCTGATAGTGCAAGAATTCTGCTCTGCAAGGCTAGCATGGTTGTAAGCACTGTGATGGATAGAGCTCACTGGGTGGCAACCCTAATTACAATGTGCACAGTGAGAAATGTTGGACAATGGGGAAAAAATTGGCAGCAGGTCAGAAACTGGTGAGTTTGAGAGCTTTTGGATGGTGAGTAGTTCAACATTGGTGAAAAGGGGGTGCAGGGTAGGGAATTGTTTGGGTCACAGTAGGGGTCTTTACGTTTGAAACACCCTTGCTAAATTAAGATTATAAATGCAAATTATCTGCCACAAAGATACTTTTCCATAAGAATATTTGTTTAAAGGGAGTCACCACAATCATGAAAGGACACAGACATCTCAGTGAAAAGAAACTAAATTTCAATTGCATTGTTTGCTTCTATTTGCAAAGGGAAAAATGGCATCAATAAACTTAGGCCTACTTACATAATAAAGAGCAAAAACAGCAAGCAATGGACAGAGCTAAGAAATCTCACAATTAATAGATTAGAACAAAACTTTGACCTCCTTCAAATCGAGTTGTGAAAACTGGTGGACAATTAAACAGTTAAACAGGAGGAGGAGGCTCCACGAACATCCTCAGTGATAGTAAGTCTAAAGGAAATTGTCCAGCCAGATTGCCTAGTAGATGATCCAACTCCATTGTCGCAGAGGTCTGTCTTCAGCCCCTTTGATTCACTCCATGTGATATCAAGAAATGGCTGAGAGAATCAGAAGGCTATGAAGCCAGACACTAATGCAGCACTACTCCAGCTGTAGTACTGAAGACCTGCACTCCACTCTAGGGCGGCATGGTAGCATAGCAGTGATGTGACGCTATTACAGCACCAGCGACCCGGGTTCAATTCCTGTCGCTGTCTGTAAGGAGTTTGTATGTTCTCTCTGTGTCTGCGTGGGTTTCCTCTGGGTGCTCTGGTTTTCTCCCACATTCCAAGGACATACAGGTAAGTTAACATTGGTGTAAATGGGTGGCGTGGACTTGTTGGGCTGGAAGGGCCTGTTACCGTGCTGTAAATAAAGTTTTTAAAAGTTTTAGAACTTGGTGCATCTCTAACCAAGCTGTTCCAGTACAGTCACAGCACTGGTATCTATAGGACAAATCCAATCTGGCTAAGTACCTCCCAATTCATCTGTTTTCAATTATCAACACAATGATGCATGGTGTTGTCAACCCTGCTATCAAGTGACACTTAGTCACCAATAACTTGCTCACCAATGCTCCATTTGGGTTTAGCCAGGACCATTCAACTTCAGACCTCATCCTAGCCTTGGTCCAAGGAATCCTGGTAAAACTGAAGGAAATGGACTTCATGGAGAAAATCCTCCAGTAGGTGAAGTCACACCTCATACAAAGGAAGATGGTTCTGGTTGTTGGAGATCTTAGGCACAGGACATCACTGCAGGAGTACTTCAAGCAGTGATTCTCAGCTAGCTTATGACTCAACTTCTTTCCATTGTAGGGTCAGAAGAGGGGACATCTACACAATGTTCGATTCCATTCTCAACTCCTCAAGAAATGAAGCACTTTGTTCCCATGCACACCAAGCCAACATTCTAGCATGGGTTGATCAGTGACAAGTAACATTTGCACCATAGAAGTGCCAAACAATGAGCAAGTCTAATAAGAAAGATTCTGCACGTCCTCCCTAGTTTATGAACATCAAACTTATGTACAGCTCATCCACAGGAAGGAGTGTTTGGGAGATCGGTGGGATGGATTTGCCGGCTGCTGCAAGGCTGCAGGCATCTTCTGCCGTGTGGGGACTCAGTTTATTATTGCATTTCTGACTTGTGAACTTTAAACTTTTTAAACTTTTATTTATACAGCATGGTAACAGGCCCTTCTGGCCCAACAAACCCACGCCACCCAATTACACCCATGTTAACCTACATGGTTAACCTACATTAACCATGGTCAACATGTTAACCTACATTCCCTATGTCTTTGGAATGTGGGAGGAAACTGGAGCACCCAGAGGAAACCCACACAGTCACAGGGAGAACATACAAACTCCTTACAGGCAGCAGTGGGAATCGAACCCTGATCGCTGGCGCTGTAGTAGCATCATGTGAACCACTACGCTACCGTGGGTTACGAACAGTTGACAGAAACGGAACCCTGCCATAACCTGGGGAGGACCTGTAACTACTTACCTCTGACACTCAGTTGCATTACTGATGATGAGTCACCCATCATCATCATTTGGGAATCACCATTAACTACAAACTCAAGTTGATCAGCTGCATAAGTACTGCATCTACTAGACAGGTTAGAGGCTCCGTATTCTGGGGTGAGTGATAAATCTCTGCCATCTCTCGTCTTTCCACTATCTACAAGGCAATTGTCAGGAGTGCCATGGAATACCCTCTCCTTGCCTGGATGAATGTGGATTCAACAACACTCAAGAAACTTGAGACTAACAGTGACAAAGTAGCCTGCTTGATTAGTACTTCATCCACAACTCTAAACAGTCACTAGCTCCAGTGCTGGTGCACTGTGGTTGAGTGTGCACCATCTACAAAGTGCACTGCAGTTACTTGTCGAAGCTACATTGACAGCACCTCCCAGACCCTTAACCTCCATCACCAAGAAGGTACATGGGAACACCACCTCCTACATGGTCCCCTTGAAACTGCACACTATCCTGACTTGGGAATATATCATCGATCCTTCATCATTTCTGTGTCTAAGTCCTGGAGTTCCCTCACCAACAGTACTGGAAGAACATTTATCAGAAGGACTCCAGGTGTCCAAGAAGGCAGCACACACCCACCTTCACATGGCCAATTAGTAATGGTTAGTAAATGATCCCTACAGTGCTCAGGTAGCAAAAAAATAAATGCACGATTAAAGCAGCAACTGGAGGAGAAAAGAACCTTGGATGCCTGTGTATGCCTTGAATGAGGAGCTTTTCACCTGGAGAAAGGAGAGCTGGTGGGAAATAGCAACATAGGGGGTGATCAGACTGGGAAAGATAAAATAAAGGTAAATTATTTTCATGTGTTTGGTGTGGCTGTCCTTTCATCATCTATTTCCTTGAGAACCATATCATTGATGATGCACCTATCTAAGGATATATATTTGCAATTCTAGGGAATGTGGCAGAAGAAGGAGCCAGCTAGTTGGATTAAATCAGGTTCAATGAACCCCATTACTTCTACCCATCTTCAGCATAAGTATGTCTTACGTTCCTGAGCACTAGCCAGATACACCCAGCCAGTTGACTCTCAATCTTACTGGTATCTGATCCATCCACACCTGCAGGTTCTTCTTTGCTTTTCCATAGCACTTTAGAACATCCAACTTTTTTACTCTAGTCTCCAACAGGATCCTTAGATTCAAGCTTGCAGCTTTCTCAATCTCAAATCTGAGTGCCATGCAGTGTCAACATACATGAACTGTTTTCATTATTGGAGGATTGGACAGGATATCTCTTTATGTAGGCACAGTTAAGTCACAAAACAATTTACAGGTTATGAGGGTGAATTCTTTAACCTGTATATATAGAAGCAGTTCTGTAGTCTTACCTTAGTTCTTTTCTTGAGGTCAGCTATCTTCTAACCTGCAATCAAGTCCAGAAAATAGCATTGAAGGTGACAACAGTCTTAACCAATCACTTTTGAGGTGAATGTCTGTCAGATGTCGGTCAGAGATCTCCAGTTCCGTGAACTTCATTATTGATAATCTCTATTATTTGCTCATCCTATATGGTTATTAGTGGCCTTCATTTAACAGGATTATCAGACTGTTAACTCTCAGCCTGCCCACCCATCAAAAATGCATGCACGTAAAGATGTGCTTAATCCAGTATAATGGATTCTGACACTTCATTGGAGAACTTGCTGTGTGGATGGGAAATTACATGGTTTGCACATGGGGCCAAAGACATTGATATTGGGGTGATTTGCAGATGAAAATATGTCAGTTTTTTCAGTTATCTGCAGCAAATCAAATTGGACTGCAATTGTGTTTTGTAGATGTCAAATTATAACCTTAATGTTTTACTTAATAACTTTTGAGACTGGGAAGAAATCTCACTTTCTGTCACAATGTTGAGCAAGAGCAAGCAACCCACCCAAATGTGGCACACTGGTACAGGACCGGAGTCAGGATACTTCCTCAGGACCAAACACCAACAGCAGCTGGAAGGAATCTTGCCTCAGAGATCTGAGTAGGAATCCCAAC
>JARFYF010000094.1:17482746-17492747 GCA_030265395.1 Rhina ancylostomus | reverse complement strand
AATTTCAAAATAACAGATGGTGAACAAATGAGGGATAACGCAACCTGTTAAATGATGGGAAAGACATTCAGCGTTTAAGTTCCCATCTGGTATTACCTTCATGATTGTGCTCTGTTTTGGGTTTTGACTGTAAAACATGTCATATCCTTATGATACTGTAACATAATTTGCAAAGAGTTGCCAATTGGTGCAGTGAAACACATGGCTGTATGGCTGAAATAGAGAAAGGCTCAGAGCTAAATAAGGTATCAATTACTTTCTCTCATGGGGAGGGAAGGGGGAGTTGGATAGTATTCTGCATTTTGTTAATGTACCATAACAGCTGTTGTACCCTGCATAAGTGAGGCTTTCCTTTTTCAACTAATAGTGGAACTGGTATGTATTACTATTTAATATTTTTATGATTAAGGTGATGAAATTAAAGAAATTACAGAAGATATATTTGGTGTAATAATACTATTAAAGATTCTCACCTCTCTAAGACATAGTTAAAATGAAGATTCCAATATCTCAAATTGTGACTTGTGACACTGATGTAAATTAGGCAGTATAACTATAATTTAACTTTGCCAATATGATGTTGATCCAACATCTCTCTAAGGGTCCAGCTGGATTAGGTGGTATCATTTAACTTTTGCTTGGCATCAGCCATAGTTACACTGCAATTATACTTGGCAAGAATTTGGTCCACAATACAATAGGACAACAATCCATTGAATGTGACTCTGCCTTGGACTGTGTTCTGCATGTTAATTCAGCCATTATATGGTATAGTTTATCATTTAGTCCCATCCTTTAGATCTTCAGGTGGATGTCAATTTTCAACCAGTGCTGTTTGTTGGTTTTGGTAACATTAGAGATACTTTGCCCAGGAAATTTGATTGCAGGTAAAGCAGGGTCTTGCACACATTGATTGGTGTTGTCCCAGGATAAAGTATTACAGACAGCTTTCTTCATTGGCAGCTTGGAGCAGATGTTCAGCACCTCTTGTGCTACTTAACAGCAGCCAGCACATATTCAAATTAAGGTTCATTCTGTGGACAACAGAGAGACTGTTATAAACTCAGGAAATGCTGCAGCAAGTAAAGAGAGAGGTTTTTGGAATGCTGTCTAGGACATCCTGAGACTGATGTTGGGCTGGAAGTGTTAGATCCTGTTCCCACAGGGGACAGCAAGTTTTCCAGGTAACAACTCCACAGCCAATAGAAAGACAGTAAATAGGAGGTTAATGCAAAGTTTAACTGTAAATTTATTGTCTTCACCACAGCTGCCAAAATAACCATCCTTCTCCCTTACTTCTTGTACATTACTCATTTCTCCCAGCCTACTCATCTCCCCTCTTCCTTTCACCCTCCCAAAGTGCACCACAATTCATGTAACTCTTGGTTGAGGCCCTTGTCCCCCACCCTCCAGTCTCACCTTAAAAACTGTCCACACCTCGTACCTGACAAAATGCCCACCAACACTTGCATCAAAGCAGGCACATGCTCCTAAGAATCTCAAGACTATCAAGAGCACATTCCATCCTTTCTTGGCGAAGAAAGCCACCCTCAACACTAACCAGGAGGAAGTTGGGCTCTTCTCTACAATTGCCTACTCACAACGAAGCCTGGAAATAGAGTATGGCTCTCATAATGGCCCTGCTGTAGGAGATGTCAGGCATTGTTTTTCCATAAAACTCTGTTTCCTCTATTACCTCTATCTCATCCTGCATTCCATGCATAATAAATTGCAGATTGCCATGTCTCTAATAAACTTGTAATCCAATGTTTTTTATCTTTGAGAACAAATGTTCCATGCCAACTTCGGTAGACTGCTTTGCATGTGATGAAGCTGAGTAGCTAATAAGCCTCACTGGATTTAGTGTGAAAGCTGCATAAAGGAAATCACACCCCAGAGATGTTTAAGTAATTGAAGTAAACCCATAAAGTTAATTCTGTTGTGCCCCAGAGTATGAAGGAAATGATAAAACTAAATAGACATCGATCCTTCCAAGTGGGGGAGAAGTTCATCCTGTTACTGCCATTCATGGATGCTATGAAAGGTGGAAACTATCTTCGTAAAAATATTAGTGTGCCACAGTTAATACTGATGGAAAATATGCAGAACTGTCAGGTCAAGCTGGCAATCTGTGTGCAACTCAGATTTGATTCCAGTGATGCCACTTTAAATCTCAACACTCCAGACGATGCCCTTAAGCTCATGCCACTGCATGCATTTAGCCACTTGAATCTCAATGGAACAATTTAAAGAGATTGCCCACAGCTTGGAACTTAGTGTTTGAGTGAGTTCTTCTGGCTGTTACTGCAAATCTGACCGCTCTTGGTTTTTCCAAGTAGTTTCAGGTTTCAAAGACCATGGGTAGTGTTGTGGCACAGATGCTAAAGGACATTTCAGTCATCAGCACTTCTCCGCAAATCATTTGCTCCAAGACGATTTGGGCTTCCCCTTGAAATCAACTATAATTGAGACAATGAATGAGGGAATCCAGAGCAGTGCAAATAAATAGCCTAGGGAGGAAGAGGAGGATGGACATAAAATGCTCTCAGCCAGAGATCGTATCTGCCCAGTTTATCATCTACCTTTTCTTCTTTGCAATACCAAAAATGTCTCATACTAGATTTCCGGGCAGTAAATGAATACTTGAGATGAATTTCAGGGTGGTAGTTTTGTACAATTTCTGACTATCCAGGGTTGGTGGTAATGTGCCAATAACGTGCCTAATGTTTATTTTAAGATGCACGTCTCTATATTTATAATTACAATGGGGCAGTGTTTATGTGTAAATACATAGCTTGAAAGAAGAGAGCCATACAGAGTCAGCAATATAATTGGTGGGTCTCTATTAGCATTAGTTTAAGTGGGTACTGATCTCAAGCTCCTACCTACTTTAAAACAAGTGACATAATAATTGAAGCAGTCAATCTTCCCATTCAACACCATTCTTTCATATGCAAAAAAAAGTTGAGAGATTTTTCTGCCAATTGTATGTTCGTGAAAAAATGCTAATGATTTACAAATGTAAATACATAGTGAAATATTGGTATTAGAGTAAAAATACTTTCAGTTTTAAAGGGAAAGATCATTAAGAAAATTTAGCAAGATTATTAGTAAATTTATCTTCTATCAAATCAACCCATCCTTTACCTGTCAGCAAGGGAACAGGTTACCATATCTGAATTAGCAAGCAGTTGGTAAAGAGCACAGCAAAAAAAAGTATCTTGAGCATAACTGCAATGTCTGGTCAAACAAGTACATGAAGTATTGATATCGTACAGGCACATCTTGCAAGGGTGAAATAGGAATGTAATGTTTAGAGTATGTTGACAGATGACATGATGTGCTGCAAGCCCCAGTAGGCAGAATGCTTAGATGCACTGGGTTTGTGGGGGAAAAAAAAGCTGCATGACAGACAATCTCTTGTCAGAGAGCATGGTCTACTGACTTCAGCAAGTTACATAATTAGCATCCTAAGGAGAAGGCTGCAAATGTGACAGTCCAGAAACAACCTTTTCAGTAAAAAAATATCATCTATTCTGAAAATTTTACCTTAGTGCTCAGAGGATTAGGATCCTGTTTTGTGCCTATCTTCAATGTATAATTAGCAACTTAATATAGTGTAAATAAATGGTGACAATAATTGGTGTCAAGCTGGAAGCAAAAATATGAAAAGCTCAAAGACCGAACATTATTTCCCTATGGGAGATGACAACATCACATTTATCTCTGAAACAGAGTGTGCTTACACTGTAATCACAAGAAGAATTGGTGAATAGCATGCCAAGCACCTGATAACCTATGGCAACCCATTGTATAATGACAGCTAGGTACTCGCTTTAATTGTGCTCTTTAGCAGTTTCATCTGATGATGATATAATACTCTTGTTTCTAATACAAGGAATGAGTGCTGCAATGAGAGAGCTACAAAAGTCATGCAACACTAAGTGACACAAGGAATATTTAAGCACATTATCCGGGGATGCTGTTAGGAATAAAGAAGCTGACACAAGGCGAATGAGACTGAAGGATAGGAAACCATAAGGATTCTCCTACTTTATCAGCAAGCTTGGCCTTACAGAGTATAATTAGTTAAAATAAAGAGAATGCTGGCTTGTCAAGAATTTCACAACATTTTTGTTCAAATTTTACCCTGAAATAATTGTGAAACTGTCACAGGAATCAAGTCATTGCAATCTCCTGAGTGGACCATCTCCCCATATATGACATGAATGTTTTGGCATTCTTCTGAAGAGTGCAAAGGGATCATGTTTAATGGGACATTGGGAAATCTTCCCATTTGTCATTAAGTTAGCTCACCTCTGACCTTCATTATATTAATGTGGAGCGATTTGATATTGATGTATTCCCAATGACATGCAGTTCTGATGTGCAGCAAGAATGGGAGAAATAAAAGACAGAGGAACTCATGCATGCTGTTTGTTTCCTACAGACCTCTGAAGGAACTGGGCCTTTCTGAGTTGCATTATGGTTGGTTATAGTGGAGCCCCTCCAGGATATTTGGGGATGTACAGTCTAATTGCTGTTATTGAAATGACCTATTGTGTACTTGAGGATCTCTGTGCTGGTAGTTAGATTAGTATTCAGCCCAACTGTCTAAGCTGGACATTAAACTTCTCACAAGCTTCCACCCTCCACTCAACATCAAATGTAATCAGGATGTCATTCTTCATATGGTACCAGGGTATGTTCAGGGTGAGGCCCCTTCATTTTCCACCTGGGAGCCTGCTTGCTTGCTCCTCACCTCCCCACCCCCATATCACAAATAGATTTCTGCGCTGTTTTCTTCCAGTTTATGTGATTTTTGACACACTTTCATTTGCTAGTTAAACAATACAAGTACAATCACATGTGAGTATTGTTTAGCAAAATGAGAAGACGTGAAATTAAAGCAAAGAGGAATTAGGTTAGATTCTATGCCTGGGCTCCAGCTTTATAGATACAGGTCTGACAGTCATTTAGTACAAGCCTTCATAGAATGGTTAGACAGAAAACATTGTTGTCATTAAAAATAACTCATCCTAACCTGTAAGTTGACTTAATTAATATTTTTAATTTTTTGAGGTTTCTGAGCTAGATCAGTAGAATGCTTGTTCTCAATACAAGGAGGTCTGGTAAAGTTATAGCCGCCATTTCCAAGGTGTGGCACCCCAGTACTGGACAATTGCATTGTAACACTCTGTTCAAAAAAAGGATATTGAGATAAACCCAATAATTACAGACCAAGTAAGTTAATCTTAGTGATGGGGAAACTTCATGGCACAATTGAATTGGCAGTCACATGGACAACTGTTGATTGATTAGAGTAGGCCAGCATGGATTTGTTAAAGGAAGATTGTACCAAACTGACTTGACAAAGTTCATTGATAAAGTAACAGAGCTGGTTGATGAGGAAAATCTGGCTGATGTGAAAAATGTGGATTTGCAAAAGGTGTTGAATAAGGTATCGGATAATAGGCTTGTCATCATGATTGAAGATTATTGAATAAAAAGGGCTACAGCATCATGGATAGAATGTTAGTTAAGTATCAAGAAGCAGGGAGTTGTAGTAAATGGTTGTTTTTCTCACTGGAGTAAAATGTAGAGCTTTAGTTATACAGACATTGGTGAAACCACATCTGGATACTGTGTACAGTAGTAGTCTCCTTATTTAGGGGAGGATATAAATGTATTGGAAGTAATTCAGAGGAGGTTTGCTAGACTAATACCTGGAATGGGTGGATTGTCTTGTGAGGAAAGGTTGGACAGGCCAGGCTGATATCCACCGGAGTTTAACAGTGACAGAGGACTTGACTGAAACATATAAGATCCTGAGGGGGTTTGACAGAGTGAATGCAGAGAGAACCTTTTCTGTTATGGGAGATTTCAGAACCTGGGGTCACTATTTAAAATTGATGGGTTGCCCATTTGAGTCCGAGATAATCCATTTTTTTTCCACTGAAGATCTTGAGTCTTTGGAACTCTGTTCCTCCAAGGGTGGTTGAACATTTTTAAGACAGAGGTAGATAAATGCTTCATAAGCAAGGAGGTGAATGGTTACCAGGAATAATCAGGGTTGAGGAGTTAAAGTTACAATCAGATCAGCCATGATCTTGTTGAATGGCAGAGTAGGCTCCAAGGGTCAAGGGGCCAACTTCAGTTCTTAACTTGTATGTTCATATGGATCTTGGGCTTAATTAGAGGTGGAACATGAAAGAGCAAATAAGTCATGACGGACTTTTATAAAACACTGGTTCAGCCACAACTTGAAAGTGGGGTTCCAGGCACCACACTTTAGGAAAAAATGTGAAAACTTTGGAGGTGGTGCAGAAAAATTTACCAAAATCATTCCAGGGATGAGGGATTTGTTAGGTGGATAGATTGGAGAAACTGGAACAGAACAGTTTGCAAATACCTCTGATAGAGGTATTTTAAATCACAAAGGGTGCATGGAGTAGATGGGGAGAAACTGTTCCCTTTGGTGAAGCGGTCAACACTGGGGGACATGGAATGAAAAAGAACCAGAAGTAACAGAGGGAAAATGTCTTCACACACGAAGGGTTGAGGTCCTGGAATGCATTGCCAAGGTATTTGTGGAGGCAGATAAAATTATTGTGTTCAAAACAAAGCTGGCTAGGTGTCTGAAAGAAAAGAATTTGCAGGGTATTAGAGAGAGGGCAAGAGTGTGAGACAAGCTGGATTGTTCTTAACATGGAGCTGGTATGTACTTGACAGGTTGAATGTCCTTCCTCCATTTGTAAACATTATGTAATACTGTGATTGTTAGTTGTTAGGATGCAATTGGATGATCCAAAAAGTAAGCCAGATGTGTCTACCTGAATGTGCAAGGAAAATGGCCTAATATTTATATTCACAGTGAATGTTTTCTAATTATGAAATAACACCAGTCCACAATCAGGTTTATTTGTACAGAATCCATGAGATGCTATTCTCTGCAATGCACAAAAGAAAAAATTTCTGCTTTCATCCTTGACTTTTTCACCTTGATTAAAGCTGTTCATTGATCCTTAGAATTAATCTTGGGCTTCTTTACCCTGTTTTTGATTTTTCTATTTCATTCTCCTTCTCCTTGCTCTACAAACCAGGGAGATTTCAATATTTTTTAATTTGAAAAAATCCAGAAGCAAAATACTGTGGAGATCTGAAATAAAAACATCTCTAGCCTCGAGCCTGAAGCATTAAACTGCTTTGATCAGCTGAATACTTGCAGCATTTTTTGTTATCATTTTCTGAGCCAGCAGAAGAGTCTGGTGCACATTGTACCTTGACTGTTAATCCAATGCAAAGCAAGTGTTGCAAATGGTACTTTTTTTTGTTGTTTATTTGGGTCTAAAATTTTATTCAGAAATTAATTGTAAGGTTTGCTTGGAAGTAGCGTTATTAATGGAATGTTAATTAATAAATATTGACAAACTCTAATCTCTCCATTATTGACCCAGTAAGGGAATGTATAAAGCTGTGATCTCATTCAGGCCTTAGCATCTTACTAAGTGTGACATCTCATCTAAAGCACAAATCCAGTTGCTCACTTTGTGTAATAGCAGGAGATGTAGATTGCATACTTGAATTCAGAGTTATTTTTAACTTCGTGCTGCAATTTATTAATTTATAAATACTACTTTTCAAATTAACTGTTCCTTATTAATGAGGGAGCCAGTTAGCTTTTTAAGTTTATGAAACTTTTTATTGATAAATTGATTTAAGTGTCTGAGTTAGTGTCGCACTTACAAATCTCTTTTACTTATGTATATACAAGTTAGACTTGTATAACATGTTCAAGAGGTCCCAAAAGCACTTTTCAGTCAATGCTAGGGCTGCAACCCAGGAGAGAGACTGTGACACAATGGAACTTACATTGGCTTTCCTTTTCTCAGGGTAACATCCCTGTTAACTCCACCAGTACCCATGCCTGCCAGGACAGCTAGTCTTGTGCTTCTCAGAGCCACAGGTTGAGAAATGGTTGAAGTCATTCTGGAACAGATGCTCAGCCTCCCAAATGTTAGGCAGCTTCCACCAGCCATATTGCAGCTATCTAGGGAGCACTGCATAAAATCACAAGGACAGGCTGGCACGGAGGTATGCGCAAGGGGTAAGAGTTAATGTTTGTATGGCTTTCAACACAGTTCAATGTATAGATATAATCTGCAATGATAACATGGTGTGGTCTTGGATACTGTAACTGTAAGGTAGCAGATGTTGAGATGATTAGTAGTAGAGGGAAGAAGGAAGCCAGCATGGAATGGGGAATGAGGATTCTGCTTATTAAAGTTCTGTCCTGCTCAACTGATCTCTGACAGCCCAACCAGAAAAATGCTCCTGACATTTCATCTTCCCTTCATCCTCTGCCCTCTTTACTTCCCTTCTTACAGTAATGGCAAAGACTTACGCACTTTATAGCTGGATTATGGAGGATGCTCAAGTACACAATCTCCATTATACCAAATGATCTCAGGAGAGGTTCATGTAATGGATATGTTGCTCCAGGGCACTGATGATCTGCTCTATCAAGTTGGAGGAGGTATGAATGTGCTATTAATGTTCTACTCTTGTGGGTAGGCATCAGGAGGCAAGTAATAATGGATAGCCCTTGCCTCCAAACAGCCACAATTTTATCTGCTGTGGTGATTCAAGTACTGGGGGGGGAGGGCTGACAGTGTAATGTGACTTCTCCCCCAGAATGTTACCTATCTGTTCTGCATTCTTATGGAGTGCGTGAGCATCATGTTTGCTATCGCCCTTCCCAATACAAGTCAGCATGGGTTGCAGTAGAATGCGCACCATGCATGACATTCCAGCCAAATTGAATCTCAAAGCACTTGGAATCCAGCTTAACAGCCACAACTTCTTAACTCTGATGTGCAAATGGTAACATTGAGACTATGAAATATAGGTAGAAAATGGTGGAAGTGCCAAAGCAGGCAACATCTGTGGAGAAGGAAGCAGAGTTAACATTTTGGGTTGATGACCCGTCATCAGAACCAGGAACAACAGAAGTCAAGCTTTGTAAGGAAGGGGTGGATGGCAAGAACTGAGAAGGTCAATGATTTGGTGGAAACCACGTGAGACTGAAGGCACAAGTGGTGGTGGTCCCAGCTGAGGGAGTGGAGAAAGCGCGTTAATTACAACCAGGCAGTCCGCAGGAGATGGAAATAGACCAAGGTGAATGAGAACAGAAAAGAGACAAAATAAGTACTAGAATTGTGAGGTATAAGAAGTTGCAGTTGCAGTAAGTCTGAAATAAAAGAATGCTGGAATTCTCAAGCAGCACCTTTGAAAATAGAAAAACAGAGTTAACAATACAGGTTGATGACCTTTCTTCAGGACTGACCAGTTCCAAAACAAAAGGAAAGGCTGACTATCTGAAATTGATGAATTCAATCTTGAGTCCTGAAAATTGCAACATACCTCATTAGAAGATAAGAATGTGTTCTTTGAGCTAATTTTGGACTTCAATGGAACAGCATAGGAAGCCAAAGACATTTGCTTTTAGATTGGCTCTACGACATTTCCTTTTCCATAATTGTTAAAATGATTCTACAACCAAATTAAAGCATGAAGTAAACTGGCTCAGAAATTTAAATATAAATCTACATTTGTTACGGACTAGGTTACTATTGGTAACCTACCAATATTGGTCCCTTTAAGATAGAGCATAGTTGTGTGTGTGTGTGCATGGGGCATGCTGACGACAACAGAAGATAAAGGACGTAATGACGTTTTGGAGAAGTCAGTCTGAAGAGAAGAGAAAGAGAGACGCCAGCCTACTAGTCTCTATCGATGGATGAAAAACAGTAACTGTGTCTGTCGCTACAATCCACGTATGGATTTTTGGAGTAATCTGGTGGAGTCCACTTTGTTGTTTAACTTGTAGAGGGAAACAGGTATTTGTGTGGACAGCCACATCTTGGATGCTTTTTGGGGTGGCAGATACTTCGGAACAAAGCAGTGGAGTTCACTTTGTTGTTGACCTGTAGAAGGAAACA
>JARFYF010000094.1:17347648-17359293 GCA_030265395.1 Rhina ancylostomus | reverse complement strand
GGAAGGGGCGGAGAAGTTGCACATATGGCCATGTGCAATTGATTCTTCAAACTGTGAGCCCCCTCTGCAGGCAATGTGAAGTCCTCAGTGGTGCTGTGAATTATTTCAATTTGGCCCCTTATCTAAAGAAAATTAATAAGCCGTACTTCTGACTGGCATTTTGGGGTTGCTGTACCCGGCCAGTGACGTAGTGTTGGGGATACCTGCATGTATCCTGATTATCATGGGTATACCCTGAGAGATGGCCCCATCAAGTAGGATAGGCAGCTCATCAGATATTAAACCTTTTGTGTTCATTGTAGAATTGTTGCAGAATAGAAGGATGCCATTCAGCTCATCAAATCAATGCTGGTGCACAGCAGAGCAATCGCATCAATTCGCCCTGGACCAGCCCTACACTGTTTTATTTTGTCTTTGAAAAACACTACAGAAAGTGTTCCACATGGAAATTTATTTGCTTGATTTTGAAGAAGGCTGAAATTTGAGCTAAGAATGAGGAGTCCATCTGGGGCCACTGCATACAGGTGTGATAAAGCTTCTGGCTTTTGGATCCTATCTGTCAACCATTCAGAATCTGCATTCATACAACCTATCCACAGTTACTCTGGCACATCAGGAGCGGGTTCACCAGATAGATTATCACACAGCTATACCCTCTGCTGTAGGATATTTTGTGGAAAACACCAGGAAGGGCCTTCCTTTTCCTGGAAGCGGTTATGGTCAACGTGCCATCAAGCTTTCATGCCACGAACCTTTCCAAAACACTCCAAAGACATGCATCGCTAAAGTGAAGCATACATCCATCTTTACTTTCCTTCCTATATTGGCAAATGTTCTCCTCATTTGTAAACAGATTCAAGAGGCCACAGAGGAAAACTCATTGACACAAAAGCCTCCATACAACAAGCATGTAACCTTTCATAGGAGGTTGATGTTACACTCTAATAACATCTTGTTCCTTCAGCACTAAAGGTAGCAATGCTGCTCACATATCTCCAATACATCCCTGCGATTCTATCCTCCCCGGAAGCCACAATAGTTGGAATTACAGTAGTCAATATAATGGTTCGGTTCATTTGTCCTCTGTTGGTATAAGCTAGAAGTTTAAAGAAACTGTGCAATGTGTGAGTTGCTTCTCAGTTATGCAACTGCTCTGTAAATTTGCTGGCATTGTATCGTATGTTAGAGTGGGATATCATCAATTAAATTCCACATTAATTATTCAATCAACTTTCATTGTACAATGTAAATTATTTAATGTTCCTTTGGTAAAAGCTGGGCAAAGCCATCTTGAAATTAAAAAGTCAACCCAAAGGGTTTGCTTGTCTGGATAGTTTATTTGCCATTCAGAATTTCTCAATGTGAGTCAGATAATTGTTATTATAAATAGACAATGAACCCAATATTTACTCTAATCTGTGCATGGAGCTGGTGTGGCTGAGGACTTCCCAGTGGGTTGCCCTAACTGTAAGGGCACCCAGACCCTACTGAAATTAAGCCCTTTAAATAGATTTACAGGTTTCCCACTTGAAGACTGTCACACTGATTGGATGTCTGCCTACTGGTGAAGACAGCTTACCATGTGCTGGGATGCAGAGAGCAAAGAAGGATGCAAAGTGGGATGGTGGAAAGGTATAGGGTTGAAGGACATGGGGCAGATTGCAAGGGACAGAGGTTGAAGTGGGGCAGATCAACCAGTAGCAGCTATAAACCATTGAAGTCAAGGGAGAGATCATTATAAGAAAGAGGTGTGGTGGGGGGAATCATAACATTTGGAGGAGTGAACAGAGAAAAAGTGCTCAATCCTTCTTCAGTCTAATTCTGTTTGCTTGGGAATATTTGTCTTTAAACGGCGAGTGCTGATAATGTTAGGAAAAGTTGTTTCAGAGTGAGGGAAGCAGATTTTGTAAAGTAGTCCAATAAACACACACACACACACACGCACTGCAAAACACTGTTGAGCCAAGATGACTGCATTTCTACTGATGTTGATTCATTTCTTCCACAATATCAAACACATCAACAATATAAATCAAAGCAATCTATTTACATAATCATTGCTAACTATTTATATTTATCTATAAATAGTTGTTTTGTACTTTTAAAAGTTTGGCATGGTAGAGAAAGGAAAGTAGGTGTCCCAGAGAAAGGCTCTGGGTCCTACAGAAACGTGCATCAAGTACACAAAACTTTGAACTAGACTTCCAGCACATTAAGTTTGCCTTGGGTAATTAAAAGGTCAGTCTATGTTTACCGATGTGTGGTTCAGGAGGATTGGTTGCCTCTCCATGTATCTGAAATCAACAGCAACTGAAGAGCAATGGATTTAGTTGCTGCTGATAAAAGGTGGTAGAGAGAATTAGAAATCAAGGTGAGGGGGTGGTGTGTGGAGAGGAGGGAATGTCAATCACTAACTGACCACCTAAGGCTCACCTGAAGTAGTTCAAACCCAGGTGATAGATATACTGCACACCCAATCATTTAAATACTAGTCGCCAATACCATTGGAAGGGCCCTGATTGCAATTGTAAAGGATGAATGGCTGGAATGGATACCAGATGCACTCTGCCCATTTATAACATCGGACCAACAGTCCTTAAAGAGACTAAAGAGCCCCACTTCTGCTTTCCTTTATCTTCTCTGCAGTCAGGAGCAGAGAACTCAACAATTTTTCACCCTTCTTTTATGGAGCTGGATTTGGGTAGATGCTGTGTATGTATCAAAATTGAAAATTGATCTTATTTCTCTGTCTGCAGACTAAATCTACTCTATCAAAATATTTATCATAACTCTTCAACTGAAGATGCAGCACAAGTATAACTGAATATTACGGTGTCTCTTCATGAAGACAGATGGTCCTAGAAATGAGGTTGTGCTATGGGTAGGTTGTGAACCCAACAACAACCATCATCCACAGCACTGAAATGGGACGAGAGAGAAGAGTGCAAGGTCAGCCTTCTTGCACATCATGGCACAACAAAAATCAAGAAGACATGGTAATTAACCAAAGACTGCTCGTGTTAAATGTTGCTTCCACTGAACCTTACACAGATATTCTGGAAAAGTTCTCAGAATAACCTGAGCATCCCCAAAGCTATATCCCTAATTTCCAAAATTCTCTCGTAATCCAAATATGGCAGTAGGTTCATTTGCAAATCTGTCCCCATTCCTACTTCTCAATGACTGAGGTTCTTGCAGTAAAAACACAAGACATTCTGCTCCACTGAAAAATATTGCGTTCCCCACAACATATTGATCCCTGACTATTCACATGAAGTGCACTTATTCTAAGTGCCATCACCGTATCAATTTGGAATTTAATTTAAGTATTTAGCTCCAAAACCCTGCAAATGCGATTAGTAATTGTGGTCTTATGATTATCGTCTTATTAATTGCTTTTCACCTCTGAACACATTCTGGTTGATTATTTAGAGCTCTGTACAAAAAATTTGCTGTTACAAAAACATCAAATCCCGAAAGCATGATTCAGATAAAGAGCTCTAATGATTTTTGCAGCCACATCCACATGAAACTTGAACAACATTCCAACGCGAAATAAAAGTTAGATGTAGTTATATTTTCCTGGAAACTATGTCTGGAGTAGGGTTTTTACGTTGCTTTTAATGGATGCAAAAGAAAATAGCGAATATTGACACTTTTTATAGAAATTCAGAGAAAAATATGCATATTATCTTTTGTAGTAAATTTTTCCAAAAATATAAAGATTCATTGCATTGAATTTCTTCCTCTGCCATATGTAGTGGTATTTGCACATTGAACTCCATTTCTGAAATTTGATTCCCTGAGTTCAATGGAACTTAATTTCCAAAGGGGAGCTCAAAGTGCATGCATTATTACATTGCATATTTACTGCATCCAGCAAATGAAAAATTTCTACTCCAAGAATCTTTTCTTAATTCTGAGAAAATCTTTGGTTTCGGGATACAATGAGGGGGGTGAAATTCCTTTGTGAATACAAGATTAATGAATGCCTATATTAATCCATAATTGGAAACCAGTAAATAAAATTGAGTCATCCTTCAAAACCAACCATTTGCACAATTAGGTTGAACAAACTTTAATCATGGACAAAAACAAGAACTTTCCCTTAAGATAAAATTTCTTTATTAGTCACATGTACATTGAAACACAGTGTGAAATACATCTTTTGTGTAGTGTTCTGGGGGCAAGTTCCACCTAACTATCCTAGCCTTTATAATGTGTTAATATAGTGTGGAGATATTACTGTAAATTTAGTGGAACATTTTACATAAGGAAGGTGAAATATCTTCTGTCAAACAGTTCATTGCAGAGCATTGTAACAGATATTTTAACCTTCAAATATATAGGTTATCAGGAGTCCCAAATTCAATTGGGTCAAAAACATAGACTCGATGGAGAGTTTAACATAATACTGTTCTAAAAGACAGAAAACTGCACTGCTTAATTTAAATGTCCTTTGTACTTAAATGAAGAGGCCTTAAAGAGCAGTGGAAGCATGAGCCTGTTGCCAAGGTCACATAATCCAGATACTCCATCCTCTAACAGCCCGTTTCACAACAGTGCCATTGGTGCTCACTTTTCATTCATGTTTTCAATTTTTTCATTGAAATTGGATTGTGAGTCACCCCCATCCTCACTGTTTTTGTGAATGACCTGAACTAGGAGATAGAAATCATGTCTTCTATAGCTGTTAACTGACAGCAAAGACAAGTCACAAAGAGCTGCTTCAACATTGGCGTCTGCCATTGTAAACTTAAGCCAATATTAGGCCCACTTAGGTGACTGTAGTTACATAGTGGGAGCAAGATAGCACTATGGTCAAACATACAGGAGAATTAGACAGCTCTTGTAGTCTTCTGAGTTTATGGTTAGTAAGTGGCTCAGCAAGTTTACTTCTGAGTGAATTACTTCAAATGATATAGTACATTCTTTAAAAATGTAAGATAGTTGCAGTCCATTCAATATCAGGGAGGTGTCATCCTTACAGCATGGATTTCTTTTAAAAGAGTAAAAGCTACTCTCAATTATTTAAGATACTACAGTTCAACAAAAAGAAACTAAAATATAAATTGGTTGAATTTTGAACCCAGCTTGGCTTTGTAGTTGCTACCAAACTAATGTAACAAAACTAATGAAAGATTTGGTTAAAAAATTGCTGGAGTCTGAATCTCCTTTGGCATGGATCCAATCATTTATATACCAGAATATACTTTGTGATAAATATTTACTCAATTTGGTTTTCAACTTCACTAAAGTTATCAATAAAAATGTAGCTGAAAGCCAGAACAGCTGAATAGGCAAGACAGTTAAAATTTGGCAGTTTCCAGAGGTTATTCAAGGAGTGACAAACATTTGCTTAAAACTAACAACAACTATGATTGCCATAAATTTCAGGTTCATTCTTGTTGTAGCATTGGTTGCTGACTGAAGAAATGCCCCGTTGTACTTTTGCAGCAAGTCACAGTGTAAAACTAGACTAACTGCAACACCTGAGCTGATGCTGTAGTGAAGAGGGGTAAGGCTGTGTAGAGAAGGTAGGCTATTGAAGTCAGATGCTACAATGACACTTCATTGCCTGTAAAATCCTTTGGGAAATCCCGAAGTACAAGCCTTTCTTGTAAAAGTATGGAAACGATGCTCGCTAGCATACAACCATTTAGGCTGTATTCGTCAGAAAGTGAACCTTTTGTCTCCCTCTCTCTCTTCTACTTTGCATCTTCCCAACATAGTAGTTTCCACCAAAATAAAATCCCAGTCTTTGGCACATTCGGAGTTACTATACCCTTTTGCAATAATGACTCAATTCATTTGCAATATCAGAGGACTGAAAGATCTTCAACTCTTTCCTTGGTTTATACCAGAGTGGGGAAAAAAATGAGATGACGGCCAATAATGTGAGTGAGAGTCCATAAGGGTAAGACTTAAATAAGAAAGATGGAGGGAAGTTTTCAATAGTCTTAATGCAAAAGAATGCATGAAACCTTTCAAGTCCATCAGGTGTACATCTAAGGCAGATGTACACTTGCTTAGGATTGCAACTACACTTCCATTGATCTTTCCCAGGAGTAATAAACTCAACCTCAATATTCATCCAACCATCAGGAAAAATAAAATTTGTCAAAATTGCCCTTCACTTATTTTCCATAAGCGTGGATAAGCATTGGGTTCACAGTTAGATTTCATCAATAAGTGTTGAACCTTGTTGCTTAGCACTGAAGGGGGTGGGTCACTACAGTTAAAATGTGGCAAAAAATGACAAGAAACAAGTGATATTTGACACCAAATATTTAGCGTCTTTGCATAAACAGATTAAAGACAAAAATGGGCAGCTATTTTTCCACAGTTACACCCATAGAGGTAAGCTGTCATATATTCCCTTTACGCTAAATAATATTTTCTGAAACCAGAATGAAAATCAAAACAGAATTGCAACAAGAAAGGAACAATGCTTCAAAACTAATATAAAGGGTGGTATGGTGGCCCAGGGTTGGTGCTGCTGCCTGACAGCTTCAGGCATCCAGGTTCTATGTTGACCTTGGGTGAACTACCCTTGCAGAGTTTGTATGTTCCTTCTTGGCTCCATACATGTGCCGGTAGGTTAATTAGTCACTGCAAATCATCCATTAGCGTAGGTTAAGAGCAAAAAGAATCAAAGGGCATTTGATGAGCAAGTGTGACAGAGAACACAGGGAAAAAGAGAGGAAGAATGTGACTGATGGTATTGCTCCCCTGAGAACCGGCATGGACCCAAGGGCTGAATGCCTCATTGTGTCATTTATAAGATGGTTTTGTTCACTTAGTTTGTTAAAAATTATGTTAGCACATATACCCACATTAATTAGCACATTAATTGTACAATTATGTACATTTTATTTCATGTTCAAAAGTAATGCATGAATGTTCACACCAGACATCAGTTTTCTCAGCAAAAATAATTTGTCTTAAAATAGCTGCAGCCATCATGTCAAAATTGAAAGGATCCTTTTCTCTTGCCTGAAATAAACTGGATATTTTGAACTGCCTCCAAGAAACCTTCTGTGGAAACATCACAATACTTGAGTTGAAAAGATTCTATCTATACCATAAGTGAAATGCCATTGCTCAGGAACACACTTTGATGTTCATGCTTGATGCTTGTTATAATTTCATTTGAAAACAAGCTTGAATGTTACCTGTGATGGTTGCCACTGAGACAACTCAACGACAGCATTTTTTCCTGACTGGAAAAGGAAAAAAGTAAACTTGCCCTATTTCAGGCAGTTTGTGGGGAGATTAAACATACTCCACATTGAGGAAAGGCATCCATAATATCAACTAGATAAAAAGTAATTATTCATATGTAACTGTTACATGCAGATAGTGACTGTCATTTCAGCAACCTGCATATCTCCAGCATACTTATGTTGTACAAACCCCTTCACCCCACTCCACAAGGGCAGATTTTGCTACGGGATTGCCTCTGATTCTCAGAAGATGTCACTTTAAATACCACTGCAGTTGGTGATCACAAAGCAGAAAAAAGATAACTTTGTTGGTATTTATAATCTCAGCATATGGTAGCATTTCATGTCAATGTTCTTCTTATCAAGGTTTGGTACAACTGGTTTCACTGTAGCCAGTTAGTGAAACCAGCTGTACTAATTGATCACACAAGATGCTTGACTCAATAATTCCTGACCTTACCAAGCATTAAAAAATCTTTAGGAGGTCACTAGAAAAAGCAAAAAAGAAAATATATTTGAAAGAAAAGCCACTGTGTAATGAATTGATCTGTACGAACAGTATGCAAGACAAGCTTTTCACTGTACCTTGGTACAAGTGACAATAATAAACCAATACCAAACCTGGATAAATTTGGACTTAAGTGCTGGTTAGGATGCTTTGATTAAAGGGTACCTGATGTTTTGTTCATCCGCTATACCAAAGGCATTGGCCTTCCATATACATGTAAGTAAATGATATTCAAATGGAGATATGTTGCTGTGCATTGTGCAAACTGTCTATTAAAAAAATTACAAGCATTCAGTGATCTTCACTTCAAATCCTTGGCAGTATAATCTTTATATTCTAATTGCAGCTACTTCACATATGCATATTTATTACTTTATACTACATGGCACCATATTATTTTTTTCTTTTTTGCTTTTTTTAATGACCACCTAAATATTCTGTAATGCTTGGTAAGATCAGGAATTGTTGAGTCAAGCATCTTGTGTGATCAAATGGTATCTTTATATGATCAATTTCTCAATTTAAATTTTTCATCTGCATTGGACTGAATATAAAAGTATGTCAAGAGCGTAGGTCAAGTAATTCAATTCGAAGGCACTTTAATCAAAACAAGCAGCACTCAGTGGTGGCTTTCAGCAATACCTGCTTACACACACCAAGCTGCCTTTATGAGCAGTGGGAATCCCAGATCACAATCTGCCGATAACATGGGCAGATTTTCCTCGGGGATTGCTTTGATTCTCACAAGATGTCACTTTAAGTACCACAGGAGTTGGTGATTACAAAGCAGAAAAAAGAAATTCATGTTGGTATTTAAAAACTCAGAATATGGCAACAACTCATGTTGATCTTCTGCAGTGAAAATTTCTGCACTATATACTGAAGCACAGCTAAATTCCAGATTTAGCTCCTTTTCATGCATGACCTTCATTCAAACACTGAACTCACCCAAGAATGGCTGGCTGGTTCATAATCTTTTTGAAAAATGAATGCACACTCAGTCTTGGCAGGCGCTACATCTTGTTTCCGAAATATCTTTGTACTTAATAGAATTTGATTTGGCGCAGCTTTTGAAGCAGACTAGAATGGTTCATTTTCTCAGCCTCGAGCTGGGTGCTGTCTGCTTTTCATCTATTTATACGCATTTCCATCACAGTAGCAGGGACATGTGCAAGTGGGAGCAAGGGGCACACACATCCTGCCCCCAATAACCATCCAACAAAGCATAACAACAGATTGTGCACAGAGGCACAAACCTTGCTAAGGTGTGACACCCACAGCTGTATCCAGCGAAGGTGTCTGTGCTTGCCTTTGTATTCTGGACCTCAAGATACAGAGGAAAGCATTCCATTAGTCTTTGAGATTATTCTCAATATTTTCCATAACATTCTAACAGTCTTTAATAAAGACTCCAGAGGGACTCTACAGCCTCTAGCTTTGCACCTGGGGATTACATTCAGTTCTATTCTTTTTAGCTTCACAGTGGCTGACTTGTCTTTGGCTTACATTGAAATCCATTTCCTATAATTTTGCCCATTCCATTAATATATCCTTGCAATTGAATGCTCCATTTGCTAGTGTTCAAATGCCATCTCTCTTTGTATAATTGGAATATCCACTCACGAATTCCATTGCGAGGTCACAAGGATTATGTAATGATCCTTGACTGAGGAAACAGCAGGGAATGGATCAGAAAAAAAAGTCAGCCATTAGAGTTTATGAGCTATTCAACCACAGAGCGAATCTGAGCTGAGTCAGATCATAATTGCCTGACAGTCTTAGACTCCCACTTGGTGAGCAATAGGTGGTTACAAGTTGGAATCCAAGGTGATCATTTTCCCTCCCCAGTCCAAGATACTTGTTTGAGCAAAATGTAGCACCTTAATCTAAATGAACTAAACACCAAAATGAATGTAAATGTTGATTGAACCTCACACCAACTTGATCTATTGGAAGCATGCAGCCTAGGTCACACTTAGAAGTAAAATTGGCCATATCCAAACACCATTATTAGTGAAAATGTAATTAAAATGTCAGAATTAATCCAAAACAGGTATTATCAGTGTTGCTTCCAACCTCCAATTTCTGACACTTTAATTGCAATAAAATGATTCCTCCTTACACAAACAGCAATATCAGTTTTTTGCTCGTAAATGCTGTTATTATTTTCCATAGTTAATTATTAATAAGCTTCCCACAACTGAAATGTTAGGAAAATAGTAATTTGGAGAAGCACATATTGTCTGTCAAGACTGATTCTGAATTCAAGCAGATGGCTCTCTCCAAGGAGAACCAAAGGGTTCACGAGTTCTGACTAGTATTAACCAGTCTAAGTTGCACTGTAGGGTATCAAAGCTTTAGTCCATTAAATAGTAAATTACTTTTCTTTTTGGGTGGTAAAAACGACATTTGTTGAGGATCCAATATTCAATTTCTCTGAATTCTTAAAAAGGATGTTTTTAGCTGATTGACAGCTGGATCCGCTGAGATGCTACATGTGCTGCTCCTCAAAGGAGACACTGAAGCATAGTCATGCTGTAAATTGCTGTTACCTGCTCCTTTTTTAACCCTGGATAATTATGTTATGTTGTCATGTCAGAACATTTCAAGCACATTTCAGATGAATTGCTTTTAAATACAATAATGGAAGTCATGTTATAGGCCCACCTTTCTTCTGGTCCTTCCTCTTTTCCCAGTACATATTTAATCCCCTCTATCAATGTGTAATGAAACATCGTATGCTTCAATTTCAAGCCCTTTGCTCAATTTTAATGGATACCTCTTCCAAGTAAGACTTTCTCAGACAATGTTCTTTCATGCTTTCACCATTGCTAAACATATTATTGAACAAAACTTTTCTTGACTGAGAACATCAACTGGCAAACAAACCAATTCTCTTTCAACACACAAAAGAGCTGGAGGAACTCAGCGGGTCAGACAGCATCTATGGAGCGAAATGAACAGTTGATGTTTCGGTTCGAGATCCTTCATCAGGACTGGAAAGAGGGGAGAAAGCCAGTATAAAAAGGAGGTGGGGGGAAGGGTGGAGCAAGAGCTGGCAGGTGATGGGTTGATCCAGGTGAGGGGGTGACAGGCAGGTGAGGGAGGAAGGAAAGTGGGAATGACGTAAGAAGCTGGGAGGTGATAGAACATAGAACATTACAGCACAGTACAGGCCCTTCGGCCCACGATGCTGTGCTGACATTTTATCCTTCTCCAAGATCTATCTAACCCTTACCTCCCACATAGCCCTTCATTTCTCTATCATTCATGTGACTATCTACGATTCTCTTAAATGTCCCTAATGTATCTGCCCCCACAACCTCTTCAGGCAGTGTGTTCCATGCACCCACCCCCCCCTGTGTAGAAAACTTACCCCTGACATCCCCCTTATACCTTCCTCCAATCAAAATTATGCCCCCTCATGTTAGCCATTTTCACCCTGGGAAAAAGTCTGTGACTGTCCTCTTGATCTATGCCTCTTATCATCCCATACACTCTATCAAGTCACCTCTCATCCTCTCTCTCCAAAAGAGAAAAGCCCAAACTCACTCAACCTATCCTTATAAGGTATGCTCTCCAATCCAGACAGCATCCTAGTAAATCTTCTCTGCACGCTCTCTAAAGCTTCCACATCCTTTCTATAATGAGGCAACCAGAACTCAACACAATACTCCAAATGTGGTCTAACCAGAGTTCTATAGAGCTGCAACATTACCTTGTGGCTCTTGAACTCAATACCCCGACTAAGGAAGGCCAACACACCATATGCCTTCTTAACAACCCTATCAACCTGCAGGGCAACCTTGAGGGATCAATGGATGTGGATCCCAAGATCCCTCTGTTCCTCCACACTGCTAAGAGTCCTGCCATTAACCTTGTATTCCACCTTCAAATCTGATCTCGTGAAG
>JARFYF010000094.1:17302468-17317168 GCA_030265395.1 Rhina ancylostomus | reverse complement strand
AGCCTCCCATTCAAATGTAGTGGTTAACAATCAATGACAGCCATGAGTTAGGGGATTATGTTTCAGATTTGGCCCAGGCTTCTCTGAGTGAGAAAGTTGTGTTGGTGCTTAACATGTCGCCAGAGGGAACCAGACATGAAGTGGGATGCTCCTCAGTTGGCAAGGGGGAACATTAGCTTACTCTGTTGACCTTGTAACCATTGAATGCTATTTATCACAGCCCTGAATAAGTGTTCATTTCTGGTAATTCTTCCCTTACACCAAAGGAAGTGTGGCGGTGAAAGATAGCATTGAGAGGCCTACCAAATACAGCAACAACATTAAATCTATGACATCAATGCATACAGTATAAACTGTCACCCTTCAGACCAAAAACTAGCAATGATGCAGTAGGAAAGCAGAAAACAGTCTTAAAGACAAAATCAGCACAAGTTATTTCTACATAAGTTGGACTACATTATATGCAAGGACAACAGTAGCTCAATATTTTCATAGTGTCATTTTACTTGGAAGCATTGCAAAGGGAATTATCCTCAACCACCAGTAATAACTGAAAGAATCACATAGCTTGCAGCAGAATTAGAGTCATTGATGTCAAACTGCATTAAATATCATAGCTAACAAGACAACAAATACTCCTATGAGGAAAGTGGATTCTTCTATCCACACTTTAAAGCACTGCTCAGAAATGCCTATACTTCAGAGTTTCCAGTGTTAAATAAAACTAAGTATGAAGATCTACACTTACCTTTCCAGTGGACTTTGGTCCTTTCCAAATGCAGAAGTAACAGATTATCCAAGCAGCAAGAAGACACAGAGCCAGTTCCCATCGTATACGTCCAATATGTTCAATACCACGTGATAATCCAAGCACTCTATGTCTGAGAATTATCAATAATATTTTATCAAAAACATATTTAACCATTTTTTCATAAATGCTGCAAAGAGCACCAGATAAGTTGGTAACAATTTACAATTATCTTTTTTAGTGAACAGTTATAACTGGAAAAAATAAACACAACATCTCTATATACATTTAATTGGTGTGGCTACTTTGAAATTAGTACATCCTAAATCTAAGTAAAAGTCCATAAATAAAATTTGTAATATAATATTGAACTACATAATTCTAATTCTAAAATCTGTCTAATAGTCTTGATCCCCTACCATGCAATATAGTTTTTACAGCTTTTAAACTTAGGGAGTTTAGCATATTAATACAAAATTTATGTTGTATTAACGGATGGCCTGCTGTACATTTAGTCCAGGTCATTAATGTCTTGTATATCTTTGTCAAATCTCCTCTCAACTTACTTTGCTCCAAGGAGAACCCTATTTTCTCCACACAGACATTCCAGTGGAAATCCCTCATCCACAGAACCACTTTAGTATTTTTGTTACACTCTGGGACCTTCATATATTTTTGAAAGATTGATGATCAGAATGGGATGAAACACTCCAATGTTTTGTCCATGTTCAACATAACTTCCCTGTGTTTTTTTACTCTGCCACTATTTATGAATTTAAGGATGCCAGAGAGTTGGGGAGCAATGACTGTTAAGACTACAATGAATAACGTTGATAATACATACAATTTGACCTTATGGAATGGCTTACAATGACAGAAGAAAGGGATTGAGGGGAAAGTAATTTTGCAAGGACCAATAAACGAATCACATTAACCAATTCACAAGATGCACATTACTGTTAGAAGGGATAAAGATGATATTACCTGCAAAGAATGTTTGGAATGCAAAACAGCAATATTTTGCTCTTTGAGAGGTACATGCCTATATTAATGCACACCTGAAAAATCTGACCATGAGCAAAATTCTTATGTTTCATGGTACATGAGAATTTTTCCATGGAAAATACAATTCATCATTTTGTTCCTTTTGTCAAAGATTCATGATCACCATTGAAGACCACTATATAGTTTTGTTCATTTATGGGTTTTAGGTGTCACTTCCAACACTAGAGTGCATCCCTAAAGCCCCTTCAGAAGATGGTTTTGTGCCACCTTCATGAATTGTTGCAGTCTCTGTGCTAAAGGTATTTCCACAGAGCAGTCAGGTTAGGAGATCCAGGATTTTGACCCAGTGGCTAAGACATTACAGATTTGAGAGATGTATCAAAGGGCTGGTGTGTTATGTAAATGGCAAAATCTGCAATCATGGGTGCTCTAGGTGAAAAACCACCTAAGGTGCTAGAAGGACCAGAGACTTCTGTCCTAGATTCTGTGGTGCCTCCTTTGTGTTTTTAGAGTTGCATTCATCAAAGCAAGTTCTGAGTATTTTGCCATATTTCAAAATTGTGCCTTGCAGACAATGAAAAGGTTTTGGAGAAGCAGGAAGTAAGTCACTCCTTGCATTACAACCAATTGACCTGCTCACAACTGGCTCACAAGATATTAATGGGAAGGGATTTGACCATAGTAGTACCATTGAATGCTGAGGTGTGGTGACTGGAATTTCTTTTGGTCATTGTTTGGCTTTCAGGTGGTACAAATGTTATTTGTCACTCATCACCATAAGACTGAATGCTGTCCAGGTTTTCTTTCAAGTTCAATGGACTCCATTATCTGAGGTGTTATGAATGGAATAGAACACTGCCATTCACACTGCTAACCTTATGATGGAGAGAAAGTCATTGATGAACCAGCTGAAGATGAACAGACATAATCAATGCCTGAGGAACATCTGAAGCGAAGTCCTTGGCCTATGGCTGATCTCCAGTGACTACAACCTCAACTATCTTCACTTTCTTCTCAGTAAAACTCTAGCTACTGAAGATATGTTTCCATTGACTTCAATTCAAATAGGTCTCTTCGACACCACACTTGGTCAAATGATCTTTTGATGTTGAGGGTGGTAATTTTCAACTCATCTCTGGAATTCAATTCTTTAGACCATCTTTGGTTCTTGAAACCATGTTTAGACCAAATCTGTTCAAAGGTCCAGAGTCATGTGGTTCTGATGGACCCCAAACTTATCTTCAGTGAGAAGATTATTGGTGAGTAGGTATGCCTTGACTGCATGTCAAAGACACTTTGCATCACTGATGATATATCATTGATTTGAAATATTAACAATGTTACTCTCCCAGCAGATGCTGCTTGACCTACTGAGTACTTTCAGCATTTTCTGTTTTTATTTCAGATTTTCAGAATCTGCCATTTCTTGCTTTTCAATCACTTTCCACCACTTACTTGATGGTTGAAGTATACTGATGAGTGGCAATTGTCCACATTGTCAGATAGATGTCAATAATATGGGTGTACTGGAACAACATGGCTGGAGGTGTGGATAGTTCCAGAGCACACCCTCAAGGAAACTACTAATGAGATACTGTCAGTGCCCAAAGTCTTCACTTGTGCCCTCACCAGCTAGGTTCAGTCATTAAGGATTGGGATGATCATGGAGCCTCATCCTGCTGTTTAATGGTCAGCCACCATTCACTGCAGTATGTGACAGAACTGCAGAGCTTTGATCTGATATGTTGGTTGTGAAATCACTTAATTATTTCAATAGCTTTGTGCTTTGGTCACTTGGCACACTTAGTCTTGTGTTGCAGCTTCATCAGGTTGGAACTTCTTGTTTTGACATGCCTAGTGGTGCTCCTGGCATGATCTTCTGCACTCCACATTGAACCAGTTGCTTAGTTTAATGATAATGGTATAATGAGGGATATGCCAGTCTGTGAGATTACAAAGATCACAGCACTTCATGGAGGCATACATTTGAGCTGCCATTTATGTTCTAAATCTACCTCATTTGGTACTGCTAGGAACAAAGGGGATTGGGTGGTATGGTGGCAGAGTTAGTATTACTGCTGTCTCAGTCCAGCAACCAGGGTTCAATCCTGACCTCTGCTGCTGTCCATGTGGATTCTCCCTGTAACCATGTGGGTTTGCTCCAGGTGTTCTCATTTCTTCCCACATTCCATAATGCATGAATTGGTTGACCACTGTAAATAGCACCTCAGTGAGTGATAGAATCTGAGGAGGTTGATGGGAATGTCGGGAGAATCAAATGGGATGTGTAAATGGGTGCTTGGTGTGGGCTCAGTGGGCTGAAGGGCCTGTTTCCATGCTGCATAACTTTATAACATCTAATACAGAAATTAAATCATTAATGGAACAGGTAGAGTGAAAACGTTTGCATCGACAGAGGAGTCGAGAACTAGGAGAGTTAGAATGAAGGAAATTGCCAAAAGAACTAAAAGTGACATGAACAAAAATATTTTTAGAGCAAGTTGTTAGGGTCTGGAATGCACTGCCAAGTGCAGGAGCTGAGGCAGATTTGTTTGTAGCATTCACAGGGAGCTGGATCCATATTTGAAAGGACAAGAGTTTGCAGGGATGTAGGGAGAGGGAGGGGGAACAGATTTAGTTGGAGTACTTGTACACAGCCAATACAGACGTTATGAGCTAGATATAAACTTGAAAGTAATTTAGTTCAATCTGAAACCATCTGAATAAAGCAAACTAGCAAGGCATGAGCAGTGAGTTGCTTATGGCAGTTTGGGAAGCTACATTAAAAGATTTGACAAGTAATCAAGCAATGGCCAATGTTTAAAGACATATGTATAGTTTATGGCTCATATATATTCCTTTTAGGCACAAAACCACAGTAGGAAAAGTGATTCAACACGGCTGTCAAGAGAAATTAAGGATATGTTGCCAGAAAACAATAAGCTTGAGGATTGGGAAGATTTCAGAATGCAGCGAAGAAAGATGCGGCCCTTAATAATGAATGGGAATGTGGAATACAAGAGAAGTACAGTGAGACAAAAAAAACACTAAGACCTACTCCAGATACTTGTAAAGAAAAAGAATAGCTAAATTTAATATGGGCCCATTACATGAGGCTGGAAAAAGCATATTGGAAAATAGAAGTTAGACAAATTTTTGCCTTCACAGAAGGCGGCACAGAAAACCTCAGAAATAATGGAGAACTGTGTCTAATATTAATGAGGAACTCAAAGAAATTAGAGTTAAAAATTATGCATTGGAGAAGTTAATGCGATTGAATGGTGACCCAGGACCTGATGACCTGCATCCTTGGATTTTGAGGAAGATACCTATGGAGATAATGGATGCACTGGCTGTCATCTTCTTGTTGGGAAGCTGTGATGAGTAGGTACCAATACGGATCAGTGCTGGGATTCAAGCTGCTCGCAATCTGTATCAAATACCTGGATCACAGGACCAAGTGTAATAGAACAGAATGAACAGAGAACAGTGCAACACAGGAACAGGCCCTTTGGCCCATGATGTCTGTGCCAAGCATGGTGCCAAATAAACTAATTCCTTCTGCCTGCACATGATCCATATCCCTCCATTCCCTGCATATTCAGGTGCCCATCTAAAAGCCTCTTGAATGCCACCATCATATTTGCTTCTACTATCACCCCTGGCAGCACGTTCCAGGCACCTACCAAGTTATGATCCAAATTTGCTGACAATACTAAGCTAGGTGGCAATGTGGGCTATGACGAAGATGCAGAGATGTTTCAGGGAAATATAGATGGATTAATGAATGGGTAAAGATATGAAGATAGAATAGAATGTGGAGAAACAAAAAGGTTATCTGTGTTAGTTAAAAAAACTAAAAGGAGTATTTTTAAGCAGAGGAGGATGTTGGTAAACCAGGGTTTCCATGTACACATTAGTAAGGCAAGTGGTATGTTGACCTCATTTGCAAAAGCATTTGAGTATAAGACATCTTGTTCCAATTATATAGAACCGATGAGATGGTATCTGGAATACTGTGTACAGTCTGCTTTCCTTACCCAAGGAAGGATGTACTTGTGATTATGGAGTGCAATGAACTTCCACCAGATTGATTCCCAGGAAGATGGGTTTGTTATATGAGAAGAGTGTAAGTCATCTGGGTCTGTACACCTTTGTCTTCAAAAGAAATGAGCTCACTGAAACATGAAAAAAATCTTACAAGATGTGACAAGGTAAATGCAGGAAAGAGGTTTCCCATGTCTCTGGTAAATCAAAAATAAGAGATTTCTTCATGCAGAGGTTAGTACATCTTTGGAATTCTCTCTCCAGAATGGCTGTGGAGGCTCGGTTAAGAAAGAGTTCACTAGATTTGTAGATATTAAGGGAAACAATCGATATGGGGTTAGTACAGGCAAGTGGCACTGGGGTTAAAGATCAGCCATGACCCTATTGAATGTTGCAGCAGCTACAAGGGGCTTAATGGCTTATTCCTGTCTCTATTTCTTATGTTCTGATGTTCTCCATCCATCCTGTAACTATTCTGTGATTCTGTTGGTGCAACATGACAAGACCAATGTAGTAGCCATTACTACCAACATTGCTACAGATGCATGCATCTGAGGAAGCTATATTGGTGAGGATCACATCAAGTAGGTTTATCTCAGTGCCTGCTGCACACTCAGTCTGACACCATTTTCTTCTTGAAACTCAACCAACCCAGTCAGGAGAGTTCTCCTCAATGTCCTGGTTAATATTTCAAACTCTCTCAAGTTACTGAAATAAATTATCTGGTCATTTCCTATGTTACAACAGATACCACCCCAGCACGTTAGGACGACCTGAGTTCATGAAGGCTGGTATTTAAATGGGAGGTTTTTTGGCATGCTGTTACTGAGCCCAGAATGCATTCATTTGCCCTTGCTACCCTCATTGCTTCTTCCAAGTGGTAATCAACATGCCACAGCACTGATTCTTCAGCTGAATGAGGGCAGGAGATGGGGCTCAGCAGGTTTCCTTGCCTGAGTGTGGAGCTGATGTTGAGGACTCTCAGGGCACTACCTTCGTGAATGAGGAGTGAAAATAACATTAAACCCCGTCTACCAACTAGGTATTGAAGAACCACTGAAAGGATAAGAAATTGATACTTTATCCTAAGTGGGGCACTTCCACACTTGCAAACCATGTTTCCATGGTGTTCAAAGGAAGCTTCTCACAATTGAACTGTCAGTCACTCCTTTGATAATTCTTAAAGTGACTTTGGTTTACTTGCTTTGTTCTAATCAGCTTTCACAGTATGTCAGCTTGAAAAATACTGCAGAGTTTTAACTTTAGATATTTGTAATAGAATGAGAGTCAATCACTTCTGGGATGGGTTACAATAAATCAGAAATATAGACAAATTCAACATGCTTGTTAGTCATTACTAAAGCCATACAGTTTGAATTGAAATGGACAGAAAAGACAGCCTCCTACTTCAATTAAACAGCATATCAATTTTAAAAAGTTGCCCTAGATGGTGGCTGCTGGTGAGGTTACAGGAAAGTTTTACGGGTCTTCTCATTTCATCCCCTTGAACAGGATATCAGTGAAACGCAATGTAAAAACCCATTGGCTGATGTGGAAACTTTTGTATATCCCATAACGGATTGCACAGCCTGTCTCCACCAGTGGCAGAGTTGGAGTCGAGGAAGGAGAGGGGAGGTAAACTGGGAAGAGTGGAGAAGTGATTGGACCTTTCATTCTATTTTCAGCATTTGACTTGGTGCAATTTAATATTTTACTTGTTCAGGATTGTACCTGGACAAGCTGATCTGAGCCTAATGCATGGCTCTGGAGTAGTGGAAAAGAAAAGAGAACCTCACTAATTCAGACGTCCAGGCTGGAAGTCAAAGGCAGTAACCTCTGAGTGCTAACAAGCCAACAGGGAGGGCACCCTGTATTGTCTGTAGGAATGATACCCAACCATTGAGTACTAATTCTCTTATCCCAGGACTAATGTCATTGGAAGTTTAGCAACCTCACCAGGGCCAGCAATTTTGACTCACCTTCATTGTCTGCCATGTCCACATTAATGGGCAGCACACTCTTCAGATAAAAATGTTTCCACAACTAATACTTCATGCTGCAGAGTAGGTTGAATTTGTTGTCACATGCACTGACTGCCCACCAGCCCTTACAACCACAGATTCTCTTCCCCATTCTAACAGACTCATTCCCCTATGTTTCTTACTCTGCTCTCCCAAAGCCCTTGGTACAATCCACTTTTTAAGTCTCATTTGCTCAAGATTTTACAAGGCAATCCCACATACAATATCCACCAGTGGTGGGCCAATTGGGAGAGCAACTGTCCCCCCTTTAGTTCACACCCTGGGTTCTTCATCTACAAACCCCATGCAGCCTGTTGTAAAAAAAATGGCAAGTCAGCAGCAATTTTTTCCTGCTGGTTTAGCAAATGGGCATCAGTGCCATCACCCCAGGATTTCTGAAGCTCACAACCTTCCCTTAATCTTCAGAATGTAATGCTCATCCTGTTTCTTCCACACCTCCTTTCCTGCTGATCCACTGCAGAAATAAGAAAGCCGAGGGAGAAAAGGAAGATCACAGATCAAGGGGAGAAGGTGGCACCAGGAACTGTTCCACCCTCATATTGATGAGAAAGAGGATGACTAGATCAACCCACCAACTACAGACGCATCCTCCTATCTTGTCTTTCACCACCAGAAGCATTTATAAATTCATAGTACTTCAGCTGTACTAGGGAAGTTTGGTGAGCATTGTGTTCATGTCCAAACCCCGTGATCATACAACAACTGACAGGTGTGACAAGATCTCTCTTTCTTATGGGCACCCAAAGTTGTGGGTGGTAGTTGCACTGCAAAATGTCATCAATGGCATGCTAAGAAACAGCTAGCAACCAGCCATTGACACCATTGCGGTAAAGACATCAGTAACTGAAAATAGATTGGCACTCAGGCTGCAGCATTGGGCACAGACTATCGTGATTGCTGCGCCTTAGTCTTCACTCAGGTTACAGGATTTGGTAACTAGCCTGATACCATTAACTTTGAGGATAGGCCATGATCCCACCTTCCTCCTTAGCGTAACATGAGAACAGGAAGCCCAGAAAATGCAGTCAACAATAGCTCTCTACCTGGAGCCAGCTGCCTTAACGGGTGGGAAACTTCTGTCGTGTGATGAGCCAACCAATTTCTGTGGACCTGGCCCTCAGATGGCACTGAGAATAACCAGAATGAAAGAAAGTTTTGCATTTAGGTAGTGCCTTTAATGTTCCTTTTGGAATATCCACATGTCCCTTACAAGCAATGAAGTACCCTTGAAGTCTGATTATTGTTGTAATATCAGAAACACAGCAGCCAATATACATTCAGTAAGTTCCTACAGGGAGCAAGGTGGTGTTTATAGGACAAGGGGAAAGAGCAGGGACTGAGGGGATTGATCCATTTGGATACAGTGTGGACTCAATGGGACAAATGGCCTCCTTCTGTTCCATAATGAACCTATGATTCTATGTGTTGGTGAGCAAATAATCTGCTTCTGGAAAAGTTGATCAATGGCTGAATATTTACTGAGACTTGGGAATAACTTCTCCATCTTCAAAGTAGTGTCAGGTATAATCCATGCTCACTGGAGAGAGTGGAGAGGCCTTTGGCTCAGTGACTCATTTGAAAGATTGCACTTCTGACAGCTCATGCTGTGGTTGCTGAGGGGCAAGCATATTTAGGAAAGTAGGTGGCTGCTTGAATGTACTTTGCAGTTATTGAATTGCAATAGACTGCACTGACACAGGGAATTACATCTTTCTCAACACAGAAAATGATGCCCTCATTTTGTGCTGACCTAATCAGATGAGGACAACTGGTGCGCTGCCATGTGATAGGATGGTTGTAGATTGAGTGAATTCCTTATTTGTAGGTAGGGATAGAGGAGGTCAGACTGCTGTGTTCAAGAAAAGCTGAGGAAGAAACTTCTGCATAGATTTATCCTTTTCTGCTCTGTATGGTTGTCAGTGGCTTCATCCATGGAAGACTAGATCCCTTGGAACAGGGGCCTCCTCCTCCACCACATTAGTTTTTACAGATGGCAAAGCAGCAAAAACTACAGTAGGCCATCTCTATTTCAGACATCTGATCTGCAGCAGAGTGCAGATCACATCTCCTTACCTGCCCAGTTAGTTTTAAAACACACTGGAAGATTTCTCCATTGTGTGCTCTGGGTACTGCTTCTGTTGTTGTTTGAGACATTCTGCCTGTTCTCCTCAGCTACAGAAAGCCTTGCTTGGTCACCCAAAAGCCTTCAATGGATCTGGTTCTCTTCCCTGTTGATATCAGGGAGGCACCATTACAAGTCTGTATCAGGAATTAACAGTCTTCCTTTGCACAATTTGTGAAGAGGTCCTAATGTGACCCGAGCTACCTGTATTTTCCTTCTGGATGGGGTGAGATGGCAGGGGAAAACATTGCAACAGCACCTTAGATCCTTTCCTCTAGCCTGCATTGTTCCATAACATCAAAAGAGTAATTCCCATAGAAAAAGGAAAAGCAATCAGGATTGAATCCAGGTCTTAACAGAACTTGTTTCAAAAAAGTGTTCAAAAAAGCAGATCATACAACTAAGATCACTTTCCAAAGTCTCCAGACTCTTCAGGCTCTCACTGTCTTCACACATATCCTGCCAGGAACTACAGACCATTACCCAGCAATGAATCTCTGGAAACTCAGAGCTGACCTTGCTCCCTCTCACACCCTCCCCTCCATTTCCCCCAACACCAGCAATCTGGACCTCACTTTGTGCAAATCAAAGAGGCTATGGGCAGATCACAGGATGCCTCCAAGTACTAGTAGAAATTTGAGGGGAACAGCTTTGGCCTAAAGTTTCCTAGCTGAGAGAAAGCCATGCATGCCAAAAAGGGCAGGAAAGTTCATCCATCATGATTTTATATCATTAAATAAAATTTGTTTTTATGTGGACCTCAGATATCCCAAAGATCCAATCCAATACTTAAAGTGTAAGACTGCTGAATTACTGAACAGGCAAAAGCCAGTGTACATTAGATGAGTTTCTACAAGCAATAATGCCACAATGTTGAGCAAAGAGCAAGCTCACAGAGAACCCAAATGCAGCACACTGGTACAAGACTGGAGTCAGGATACTTCCTCAGGACCAAACACAGGCAGCAACAGGAAGGAATCTTGCCTCAGGGATCTGATGTGGAGTCCCAACAACAAAAAAAACTGGATATCCTAAGAGGAACAGCAAAACCAGGACTGCTCTAGAATTGAGCAACCAGGAGACAACATATACCCAAAGGTTGACCAATACACTAGCAACTAGTGCTAGAGAAACCCAGGTACTTATGCTCGGCCCCTGATGGGGCTCAGGTGTGTGTCATCATGCAATTAGTCATACATGGAATCCATGTGCTGTACAACAAGGCACCATCAATGGAGCTGAATCAAGGGCCAGTACTCAGAACCATGACAGTTTTAGTCAGCTCCTTGAGTTCTCGCCCTGCTTTCCATGGAAGCCTGGGAAACACATAGCTGTGACTTTAACCTTAAAAGTGTGTGGAACTTTTGGTCCAATTGAACAATTAGTACAAGTTGATAGATAACAGCAGCTGTCAGGGGACTGAAATACAATCAGACTAGCATTCAAATTAAATGTGGAAATTGAGTTTTTTTTCCTTTACCTTTCTTAAGTTTGCTCCATGTTTTGTGAAGAAAAAAACTTCATCTTTTATCAGCTGCAGGACAGAATTAATATAACTCAGATCTAACAGTTAACCTGAGTCTGATAAGTTGCTCAATGGAGAACATACAGACTGCCCAATGCATCACTTGCTAATTTGGAAGATGGAACTATTATAACACTAGATAGTGTTGTGATGGTAAAACTACTGCCCAAATATATTTACAGTTAAGAAGATTTACAAAAGGCAAAGAAAATAAGTAAAACATATTTGGACAGTACATTGATTGTGGAAGAGGTTTTGAAGTAATCCCTTTTAAAAACGCCATTTGCAGTTTTTCTTGCTCTCCCCTGGATTGGAACAGTTTCTTTGAATGAATCATTGATGGCACATAGCTCCTTTGTTTTATAGTATGTACCTTTTGAGAGGAGATGTTACACAAAAGGTTCATTAGGTGGTAAAGAAGGTGCATGGCATGCTTGCCTTTATTAGTTGAGGCACTGATTTCAAGAATCAGGAAGTAATGCTGCAGCTTTATAAAACTCTGGTTATACCATATCTGGAGTATTGTATTCAGTTCTGGTCGCCCCAATATTAGGAAGAATGTGGAGGCTTTAGAGAGGGTGCAGAAGAGGTTTAGCAGGATGCAGCTTGGATTAGAGGGCACGTGTTCTGGGGAGAGATTGGATAGGCTTGGGTTGTTTTCTCTGGAGTGCCGGAGCCTAAGGGGAGATCTGATAGAAGTTTATAAGATAATGAGAGGCATCGATAGAGTAGACAGCCGGTATCTTCTTCCCAGGGTCAAAATGTCTATGAGAGAAGAGGGCATGAATTTAAGGTGAGAAGGGGTAAGTTCAAAGGAGATGTGCGGGACAAGTTTTTTACAGAGAGTGGTGGGTACCTGGAGGTGGTAGTGGAAGTAGATACGATAGAGACTTTTAAGAGGTTCTTAGATAGGCACATGAATGTGCAGAGAATGGAGGGATATGGACATTGTGTAGGCAGAAGAGATTAGTTTAGTTAGGCATTTAATTAGTTCGGTACAATATCGTGGACCAAAGGGCCTGTTCCTGTGATGTACTGTCCGATGTTCTATATTCAAAACGAAATGGATCAGCCTTCTGCACCCAATGAGCTTGACATAATCACGCAGGGAAACTTGACCAAATGGAAGTCTTCTGTGAAGAAAACAAGAAACCAAAAGTGTTAAAGGCTCAGTAAATCACGGAACATAAAACAAGAGTGAATGATATTTCTTCCGTTGCATTTCAACAGATTTTATTATAATGAGACGATGAGAAATGGCAAAGCCAATTTTTCTTGGCTCCGTGCCATTCACAGAACAGAGTATCACTGGCATACATATTGTAAACACCGTTTACTGTAAAAAAAACTGAGTGTTATAAGCATTAAGGAGGGTATTTATTGACCTGATCCAGATAGCTGGGAATTAAGATGCAGATCAGACATAAAATCTATTTGAATGGTGGAACAGATTTGAGGGGGTGAACTGTTGGTGGAAGGGGAGATGAAGTTGAGGGACATCTTCTTGTGAGTTGCCAGCTACAGTAGGCAGAACAAGATCAATGCTCTGAATGGCCCCTTCCTACTCCTACGTTTTATTATGACTAACCTCTCACTTGCCCTGGTTCTCTCCATGTAATGATGTAAAGGACTGGACAGAGTAAGCATCACAATAAAGAAGAAAATCTGGTCTGACTCTTGCCCGATAGCTGCAGCCACAATAATGGAGGAAATCAGAGAGCCGACCCCAGCTCACAAAGAGTTAATTTTGGACACCAGGCAGTTGGTATCTGAACCACCCTGTTCAGAGAAGCAAAAGATCCTAGGCATTACTTCACTTCTAAACATACAATAAAAGTGGAAAGAAAGTGACAATTGGCAATATGTGAAACTATCCCCATTGGTGAGAAGAAATACAGAGGATATTTCTCAAAGACTATACACAATGACATTTGAGAGGATCTTTGATCTTTGTGCTCAAATCGCAAGAAGTTAATGTGCAGGTTCAGCAAGCAATAAAGAAAGAAAATAGAATATTAAGCCTCATTGTAAAGGGGCTCAGGAAGCAAGATTAAGGCAACCTTGTTGCACTGACATAAGGGTTTTATGAGACCAAATCTGGAGCATTATACACTTTTGTCTGACCTAAGGCAGGGTATATTTGGCTAAGAGAGGGTGCAGCTGAGATTCATCAGCTCGGCTCTTGGGATGAGAAGGTTTTGTATAATTGGACCACAATTTCCTGGAGTTTAGAAGATGAAATGTATAGCATTCTTAAAGGTTTACCAGAGAGAGAGAGAGACTGTTCCCTCTGGCTGGGAATCTCAAACCAAGGCTCATATTCTCAGGATAAGAGTTTTAATGAGAAATTTCCTCATCCAAAATGTTGTAAATTTTTGGAATTCTCTTCCCCACTGGGCAGTCATTGATTATATTCATTGATTAATGAATGCTTACAGCACAGGGAGCCATTCAGTCTGTCAAGACTGTATTGGTATTATGTAAGAGCGATCGTGCAGGTCCTACACCCCCTCCCTCTCTCCATTGCCTTGCAAGGCCTTTCCTTTCCAATACTGGTTTTCACTTGCTCTTGTGTGTACAGCATCTGTCATATGTTCTTCTTCTTTATTTTTCTGTCCATCTTTTAGGTCATCCAGGCAGCTCTGGCATTAATTTCCTTACCCTTCTCCCTCATGGGAATGTACTTTGACTGTGGTTGAAACATGTCCACTTTAAAGGCTAGCCATTTCTCAATTACATTTTTGCCTGCCAAGCTTTGATTCCAATGTACCCTGGCTAGATTTGCTCTCTTCTCATTGAAATTGGCCCTTTTCCAATGGTCTACTTTTACCTTTGAGTAAACTATATCCTTTTCAAGACAATAGATTTTTGGACACTGTGGGAATTGAGCAATTGGGAATAGTGTGTGAACTGAGGTATTAGATCAGGCATGATATTAAATAGCAGAGCAGGACAGTGATCCTATTTCTTGCGGTCTGACCTTTGAAATCCACCGAATCAAGCCTTACAGTCCATTGAATTATATTCCTATTAACACAATTCTCCCACAGCTCTCTGAGTCCAAGGACAGCATGGTGATTCAGTAGTTAGCACTGCTACCTCACAGCTCCAGGGTTATAGGCACTGCTTGTGGGAAGTTTGCATGATCCACCCCCCACCCCCCGCTTCCCTGTGACTCTGTGGGATTCCCCAGACTGTTCTGGTTTCCCAC
>JARFYF010000094.1:17042548-17053824 GCA_030265395.1 Rhina ancylostomus | reverse complement strand
CTTCCTCCAATCACCTTAAAATTATGTCCCCTCGTGTTAGCCATTGTCACACTGGGAAAAAGTCTCTGACTGTCCACGTGATCTATGCCTCTTACCATCTTGTACACCTCTATCAAGTCACCTCTCATCCTCCTCTTCAAAGGGAGAAGACCTAGCTCGCTCAAGTTCTAATATTTTCTTACTGCATCAGCCCACTGTGTCAATTGAACTTGATTGGGTCTGAGAAACATGAGGGTGACTATTAGATAGGGTTGCCAACAATAAAGGGCAGATTATAGGCGGGGCTTGTGGTGGTCAGGGCTTGTTGTGAGTGGACCAAATTTATTCCTCTTTCGTTCCCCTCCCCCTCCAGCCCTGACTAACTGTATAACTATAGTTCATGAGATCTCAATGGGTCAAACTGTCTCCTTTAACTGTGGACATTGTTGAGAGGATATTAAATTAATAGATTAAAGAAAATGAAGTACAGCATCTGCCAGTTATCTATTCCCAAAATCTGATCATTAAATTGTAAAGGAAGCACTCCAGGCCATTCAAGAAAAAAATGCATAAAAGCTAAGCGTTCTTTGAAATAACTACTTTCCACAGTCTTGGAGGGAAAACACTCCCCTAATTCATGAAGTTGGATATATATCTTTCCTGTCCACTCTCAAAAACAAATGTCTTTTGCAGTGTCAGCTTCATCTTGGGAGCCCTCAAGATCCATACATAGCCTGTCTCTAATGAAGGCTGGGAGGGAGGCTGGTGCAGGAACAATAGTTTTGATAATCTCAGAGTCCATTGTGCCTGTAACAGCTCTTTAAAGGAACTCTTTGAATTGAAGCTAGAGACAGTCTCAGGAGCTTTGATGCAGAGAGAGACCTTAGAGTGCAAGTCAATAGCACCCTGAAAGTGGCAACACAGGTTACACTCTCAGAGTAAGATGCCAGCTCTTCATGAATGGGAAGAGGAAAAAAACCTCTTCACTCCTTTGCAATCCTCTACCTCGGCTGTCACTCTATACGTTCAGCTCAGATTTTGGGATTTTAAAAGAATCGAAGAATTTGAAGATACTAAGTCGTGGTGAAGTTGGGTTTGAATCTTAGTGAATGGAGGACCAGGTCAGAATTGCAGAATTATGAAAATCAAAATAACTGCAGATGCTGGAGATCTAAAACAAGAACAGAAAATGCTGGAAATATTCAGGTCGGTCTGCGTCTGTGGGAAGAGAAATGGACACAGTGTTTCTGGAGGATGACCTTTTGTCAGAACTGAAAAGGAGACAGAATAAGCCCGTAAAGCTGCAGAGAGGGTGTCTCTGAGAGGATAAAATGGGATGGCCATGGAGATGAACCATAAATGAGGTTATCTGGCCAATGAATGAATGGCAGCTGTCAGAGGGTAAAAACCTAGACAAAAGAATGTGACAAAAAATGACTGATCAGTCATCCATCTGTAATATTAGCTCAGCCTGTTTTTTTTTCCTTCCTGTTTTATTTTCCTCTGGGAGTGCAGGATATGCCCAGCCTGATCTGCTAACTTCAGGCTGAGCCCAGAGCCTGTAGCGTGGCTCACAGCAGCTGGGCGTGACTGCCTCCTTGGCCCATGAGGATTTGTTCAGAGCATCTCAGGGTGGTTCCCTTTGCATGATGAGTCACTATGATATACTCCATGTGAGTGCTGATGTTTGCAGATTTGTTTTGGCCATCTCTACACACTTGCCCGGACTTGCTGAGATTTGAACATTAATATCTTTTCTGAGAGACAGGAAGTTGCATGCATACATTTTCCCATGCACTGTAAGTGTACTAACATGCAAAAGTATTCCTTTGCTCAGTTGCATTTGCAGTTGTTTTGAACTACTGTATATTTTAGCCAGTAGTACATACAATCAGATGTTACTGTCACCCCTGTCTGGCTCCTCATATTTTCCTCGGAGTGTGATACCATCTGATCATCTTTGCATCAGAGGGCAGCTCTTTCTACTACTCCCCTCCCCAGTGCAGCTCAGTCAAACACTAAGGAATGCCCAAGAGCACGGCCGTGGCTTCATTGGTAAAAGAGTAGAATTATGCAGAGGAGTCGTTGCATAGTTGATTCAGGGTGACAAATAAAAAAAAAACTTTATCTGCTTAAGAGATCAGAATTGTTGCTGCGGGGCTCTGCACTTCATTGCATTTCAAGGAACTCCAGAGCTACACGCTGGCAAAGGAAGCACTTAAAGAATCTCCAGAAGGAATTTCACATTCTTGCCTCTGATTCAAATATAGCTTTCTAAAATGGTGAACCGGAGCGGGCAATAAATAAACGGAATGGTCTCAGAAGGCTGTTGGCAGTGGTTGCATCTCTGAGCCAATCACAAATGAATGTGAGGAAAGGCTGCCTGTCTTTAACTGGCTGGTACCCAAGTGTGTTGCGGCAGGCGTGGCTAACCCTGTCATTTGTGTGCTGCCGGGCTAAGAGCGGACCTTGTGTCTGTGCTGCTGTTAGTCCTGTGAATGCTTAAGGGTACTGTGAATGCTGATTATCTTAAGGGCAAATAGCCTGGTTGATTATTTTATTGACCAGAGAAAACCTTGTTGATTTAAATTACTGATGCTTCCTCATTTTAATGAGCTTTGTGTGACCTCGGAGACTCCCAAACATCTGTTGTAAACACAAAAGGATTTCAGATCCTGTGCCAGGGCTCGATTTTAAACTTGATTCAAGATGAGTTTTAGGTAAGTTTGAACTTTTTCTTTTGTGCGTCTGGCCTTTTGTGTCTTGTGTGTAATTTGCAACAATGCATCTTTAGTTGGCAATGGGCTGACTGTGTTGAAGAGTAACGTGAAGGCGGCCAGCAGGAAAGCAAAAGGCATTCTGTCTGTGACTTCCTGCGATAGAGGATCACCACTCTTGGAACTGAAATCTTTAATCAGGAAACTACAGAGTTAGGCTGCTGGGTTATTATTTTCCTTGGCTCTCTTTTATCAGTGAACTCTTTCAATGTACTTTTCTGATGTTGTGTTCTGAGCTGAGAATCTGAATATTTTCCCATCTTTTGCCACCTGACCTGTGTATAACTCTACTCATGGTGGGAAAGTAAAATTGTCTGCACTTGGGAATGGTGTCCTCACTTCAGGATTTCTATGGTTTACATACAGATTGCTGCTCTCGTTATTCTTTTGCACCTAAGAATGTTGGTGATTTCATTATACATCATGGACAAAGGAAATCATCCCCCTCACATATAGGGGTACAGCAGCATCATGATTAGTATACCAGGCCAACTTCCAAGTGCCAGAGTTAAAACTTCGGGGATGCAATTTCAAATGCCACCGTGGCAGCAAGGGAATCTACATTCAAATAATCAAATAAATCCAGAATTAAAAAGTTGGTGTCAGCAATGGTGACCATGAAGCTACAGGGCTGTTGTTTAAAAACCTGTCTGCTGTGCTTATCCTACATACGTCTCCAGACTTGCCATTATGGTTGACAATTAACCAGTCACTGAAATGTTCATTCAGTCCACGAGGCAGATGGGGATGAGAATTAAATGCAGGTTGTTAGCAATGTCAGCATTTTGCAAATAAAAATAATTTCACAGAACAAGTTTTCAACAGCTGTTGAAAATCTGGTTTTGCTTAATTCCAGAAAGTTGTGGGTTTAAGCTCTGTTGTAGGATCTGGGCATTTAATGTAGACTGATACATCCATGTGGTACTGAGGAAGTGCCTTACCCATCGAAGGTAACATCCTTCAGAGGGGAAGTTAAACTGAGCCCCTCCATACCTGTTCCACCTGGTCAGTGCATGGTGAGAGCCAATGACTCTGTTCATCTTCTGGAGCTTTGGCCAATATATCTCTGCTGGACCTATGATATCAAAACCAGGTTAAATGGGCATTCATTTGTTTCTTGAGATTAAGCAAATTGAATGTCAAATTTGACTGCATAAATAAAAATCTACCTCCTTTTTAAGTATTTCTGAGAGACATTTCCAAATTATTTTGTCTTTACAAAAAGAGTTCGATAAATTCTTGAGTCCTGAGGATAAGGAAGTTAGACATTGGTTCCCCAGGATGACAAGGTGTGGTGTCCTGAAACTTTACTTAATTGTTTGTGTTGGTAAATAATTCAGCTGAGTTTCTTTTTGAAAATAAGTTTTAACTCTTTGTTCACTTCTCCCAGGAGATTGTTTTAGTCAGCTGGATATTTCTTATTTGTGACAAAGTGCTGTTAGATTGATGGGCCTGAGTTTTGGGGAGTCCTTTCTGGTAAACTAATTATTGATATCAGGTGTCTGTCTGAGGGCATGTATTTTGTGCCTTTCCTGCTCAGTGCAGTGGTCCTGGGCACCATCTTTACAACCAAAGAAGAGATCTAATTTTGAGAGATCATTGATGTGCAGTGGTGTTCCCTTCTGATTCACCTCAGAGAGGCAGAGTGCAAGTTTTACACTTCGGAAGTGCAGCAGATGGTCACGTTAATGGCACCTGTGGGTGTTATTGACCCCGTTTGGAAAAGGAAAAGACATCAGATTGTAGTCCTTGGGTTGGAGTTGGGGGGAGGCGAAGGACCTTGGGTTAGGTCAGGATGGATGAAAGGGGTCAGGGAATCGGAGAGAGAAGAAGAGTAATCAGACTGATGATGGATCAGATACCTTGGAGGGGGTGTGATGGGGGCCCAGGATCACATTTGATTGGGAGGGAAGACATAATATTGGAGATCAAGGCTTCCCTTGTGGATCACAGGGTCAGAGAGTTGAATGCACCACGTTCAACAGCTCCGGTTTGATATTGTATGGGCTGGGATAGAACAATTTCAGATTAAGGAACATGGCATCTAGGAAGGCCTAGTTGTAACATGGGGTGCCCAACGATGATCACTCCCAGCAGAATATGACCCAAGTTCCCCACAGTGTTGCAGGGGAAGCAATGAGGATCACTGACTGGGAAGTAGCATCAGGGGCCCAGTGATAACTCGTGCCAGGAATGCCCGTGCAAATTTCCAGAGTGACCAGCCAGCATCCATGATCACATTTGATTGTATGAGAATTAAGTGTTAGTTTAGAGCTGCTGATATAAGTAATGTTAGACAATTGAATGTTTAGCCAGTTAATGAATTTCTGGGCCCTTGATGCTTGCTTACTTTTCCAGATAGGCAACAAGGGATCTGAAAAAGCAGCAGAAATCATTATCAGCTTAAGTTCCATTGAAAGACAAGAGTGATACAGAGTTTTATGGTTTGTTCTGTGGAATATTAGAAGCATTTGATCAAGCTAAGCTCATCTGACAGTTGTGAGGTACTGCCTTAAGTGGAAATGCTTGTTGAATTTTAACTGGTTACTTCTTCAGTACACTAATTTTTTTTTAGTTCCTTGTTAATGTAGTTGCTTGCCTTTTTCAATGCTCCACTAAATCTCCCTGTTGCTGTTGCTTTTGGATACTATGGTGCTGCAATCACCCAGTGCATTATTCAGAGTGAGAACCGCAAGTTGATGTGGATTATGGGCAGATTGTTTTAAAAAAAATGGCTATCCTAGAAAATGGAAAGTATTGGAAGGCAAAGTCAGGAGCTTGAGAGACGAGAAAGGTGGTGTTTTTCCCTTACCATACAGAGTTACTGTTCCAGTTTGTGTATGGTAAACGACAATACATTTTTGTAAATATTTCACCTTTTAATTATGCAATATTTCATGAAACGCTTCACAGGTGTTAACAAACAGAATTCAGCATTGAACCAATCAGAAGATGTTAGAGGTGGGTGACTAAATGTTTGATTTAAGGGATAGGCTTTAAGGAACGTATTGAAGGAAGAAACAGAGTGAAAGGAATTTAGGTTCTCAATCAGCTATTTTGTTTATTGTGCTTTGATAGTAATTAGAGTTACTTTGGTGATGAAGACATTATTGTTTATTCAGAATGGAGAGGTTGATTTTGTAGTTTAGCACACTGAGGTCCTGGTAATTGTCCCACAGGGAAGGCAATGTTGTAGTTTGGGAATCTGGAAAGACTAGGATAATGTTTCTGGTGGCACGAAGAATGGGTACAATGGACTTTGACCATGTACCATTTAATTCATGAGAAAAATTGAATCTGGTGTTGAGTGAAATTCCAAAATCGAGGAAGATGAAAGTGGAGAAGCATTACCAATTGGAGAGCAAGGTTTGGCAGCATTGCTGGGAACAGCCCAAAACAACCTAGATTGACCAAGCTCTTCATCGAATTCTTACTCATTAGACAATTCTCAATGCATTTTTCAGCTCAAATGTAATATGAACTTTATTATTACTGCTGAAAATGCATTTTGTCTACAGCTAGAACAGTTATAATTAATTAAGATGATTGCAATTGGATAATACAAATCATATAATTAGCCTCCCAAAGACAATGGTTGAAAATAAACAGGCACAAGTAAAGCAGTAACCTTCTCAAACAAGAAGGTTGAAATATAGACAACGTAATTAGCCTGTTCTGCTTAAATGGATGACTTCCAAATTCAATTTGTCTTCTTTGTGGAAAAAATATTGGAAGAATGTTTTCCAGGACAATAAACACAAATATATCACGAAAATTATTAAATGTGCTTCTCTAGTAGCCATCACAGAGGTCCTCACAATATTTTTCTTTTTCTCTTTGAATTTAGATATTTTCACTGGGAATTTTCTCAATTGCCTTGTTTTTTTTTATTTATTTAGTTTCAGAAGATCAGCAAGAAACCTGCTCAACTGAGTTTACAGTATTGGAAATATAATGGTATTCTTTCATTGAAAGGTCAATGTCATCCTGGAACTCCCCAACTTGAAATACCTTGGATGTATCTCCAGCACAAATACTGCAGCAGTTCAAGGAAGTGCCTCATCAACATCTTCTCAAGAAAAGTTAGGGATAGGTATGAATATTCGCCTTGGTAACAATATCTTCCTCTCATGAAAGAATGAAAACATATACTTTCCTCATTTAAGCCTAATTATTTGTGAATGCTTATCTAAATTTAATGTTCAAGAACTTTCATGGTGATTTTTCTAATTTTCAGATACAAAGCAACATCAGGATAACACTATGAACAAGTTTGGGTGGGGTGCATGTGGGAATATGTACCCCAAAAATCCTGAAAGGAAACCATTGCTTATGAAGGGAAATCCTATAAATTGTGTGTGTATAATTTGCATAAGTGTCATTGCTAATTCCTTTCATTTGTTCTGTAGGAAAAATATCAAAGTGAAACCACCTTCTGAGGCAAACTCAGCCTTAGTCTAAAAAAATTCCAGCAAAGCTATTGAAAAACAAAAAAATACAATTCTATGTGTGATTCACAGTTAACACCCACATATAAATTATTCTGCATATGTAACATTAAGATGATCTATGTTGTAGATGCTGGTTTAGATAGGATTTACAAATTGTAAGTCACTAGGCATGAAGCCTTAGCCAAGGTAAGAGAATGCAAATTCCTGCTCCAGAGAGGGCAGGCAAGGCTACCCATGAGTTCTGTTCCAGAGGACTTAGATGATTGCCGTGGTTGATTGTCATGCACCACGAGATGCCTGAGACATTGGCAGGTCTCTCTGAAAGCTTGTATTGAATATCAAGGCTTTTTCCATTTTCAGCCTTGTGCGGGGCTTTCTCCAAACTTCAGAACCTATTTTTTTCCATGTATAAATGATGGCCGGCTCCATTTCAAACATTTGCAGATCCAACTATCATGGACCATCCAGTCACTGAGGTCTCATCTTCCATTACAGCTCAGGTCGAACTTTCCAAAAGTCTGAATGATGCGATGAGTCTTTAGCTTCCAGAATGAAGGCTCAGTTCATTAACATGCAAACCAGACTTTCATAGCAAGATGGTGCAGTTCAAACCCAGCCCATCTGGGCCCTGAGCTGCTTAAGATAATTCTTTATGACAGGTGAATTGTCCTTCCTCAGTCTGGCCGCAGCCCCTAGCAAATCACAATTTCGGAAATGTAGGTTGTTGGATTAATTGGTGACTGCAAGCTACTCCTAGCATTACGTGAATTGTGGAATCTGGGGAAGTTGATGGTAATGTGGGGAGAATAAAATGAGATTAGTGTAGAATTGATATAAATGGCTGCTTGATGGTCGGCGTAGACAGTGGACGGAAGGGCCTGTTTCCAAGCTGCATGTCTCTATTCCTCCATAAGAAGCAATAGAGCAGGCAAAAGGGAGGCCCTAAAGTTGCACACACGGGTGATTAATTGATGTTTGTAAGGATTTGATATTGATCAGATGTATAAAATGTGTTTTTTTTAATTGATTTACTTGGCTCTTCTATTCACAAATGCAGCCAGAGTAGACACTGAGATGAACAACAACAGAAGGAAGGTGGGATAGGAGAACTTTGGTTTTCTTCATTTTCATTCACTCAGAGGATGTGGACATCACTAGTAGTTCAGCATTCAACAATTTACTCTAACTGCCCTTAAATGGGTGGTGAGAACCTGCAGAGATAGCTAGCAGCTTGTGAGGAGGACAAGAGCCTACAACGTGATATATAGTTAGATTATGTGAGTGGGCAAGAAATTGGCAAATGGAATATAATGTGGGAAAATGTGATGATTTCCAACTTCAAAAGAAGAATAAAATAATCAAATTATTATTTAAATGGAGTGAAACTGCAGAATGCTGCACCACAAAGAAATCTGGGCGTGCTAGTGATGAAACATAAAATATCAGTATGCAGGCGCTCCAAGTAATCCAAAAGGCAAATGGAATTACATTGTAATGGACATGGAGTACGGAAGTAAAGAAACATAATGCAGCTTTATGGATGCTGGTGAGATTACAGCTGGAGTACCCTGCAGAGTTTCCCATGTTTAAGGAAGGACTTGCGTTGGAAACAGTTCAGGGAATGTTCACTAGATTGATTCCTGGGATGAACGGATTGATTTATGATGAAAGAACAAGCAGGTCGGGCCCTGCTTCTTTGTGCTACAGAAGAATGAGATGGGATCTCACTGAAACATTTCAGATTCAGAGTGGAATTGACAGAATAAATGCTGAGAGGATATTTATCATTTACTCAAAGGATGCAAACATCACTAGTAGTTAAGCATTCAATAATTTATTCTAACTGCCCTTGAATGGGTGATGAGAACCTCGAGAGATGGTGGGTTAGCATCTTGTGAGGAGGACAAAAAGGCCTCTACTAGCAAAAAGCAATAAAGCTCCCTCAGGAAATTAGGTGTGGGTTTTCCAGATAACGTTGAAGGAGCCTTATTGAGTAGCTTCTGTGCAGTCGTTGTACACAAGACATGGCCTGAATAAATGTTCATGGTGGTTGATGGTGTTATCAGTTAAGCAAACTGGTATGTCATGGATGTCATCAAATTTCTGGAGCTATATCATCAAAACAAATGGAGAATATTCCATTATACTCCTGATCCTATTTTGCAGATGGTTGAAAAACTTTGGGAAGTCAGGAGGAGAATGTTTTGCTGCAGAGTACCCAAACTCAAACATGCTTTGCACCTGTGTACGTGGGTACCTAATCTTGCTATGGTTCCAGTAAAGAGTGATTTCTCATGCTGTTCATAGTTGAAGATTAGGTGTTGCTAAATGTTCTCTTAATGGAGATAGTTATTGCTTGGCAGTTGTGTGCAGTAAATATTATTTGTCATTTTTTTAACTCAAGTCAAAATGTTATTCAAATCTTTCTCCATGGGCTGTTTTATTCACTCAGTCACGTTGATGGTGCTCAGGATCAGTGTCAAGAAAACTGAATGCTAGGACTGTCTGTTGTTCTTTAAGAGAGTAAAATTAATTTCACTTTTCTAAAGTACTAATTCTCTGGTACTTCTCCAACAAAGAAATGTGCTGCAACTTAAGAGATATGGCTGAAATCTGCAATACCTTTGTGGAATGTTCTGGGCAAAAAGATATTTGAGGGCCAATATGACCTTCACTGCTATTAGCAGAGTGGTCCAGGCAGAATTTTGTGCCTGAGGCTCTGCCGACAGCCAGTGCCAGTTCTCAGTGACGGTCTTTGGAGAAACATGGCTTCCAGCCACTTGCTGCTCAATCATGTGAACATATGGTCTGGCATCTCTGAAGATTCTGGCATGATTGGTCCTCTGGTTGGAAGCCTGCTCCCCTCCTCTTTGAGCCTCTTTTGTCAAGTTGGCATTTGAATCATCTCCTCTACCTGGCCATAGGTTCCTTGATACACAGCAGGACAACCGTGAAAGCCCCCACCTTTTCATACAAAGAGCTCCTTTGCCCTGAGCCATCAAACATAGATCTTCTGTGAAAACTGTCTCTGTGCACAGTTCTTATGACCCTCCTGATAATCTGAATCCCAAGCAAACCTACAGTTCTTTAAGGATCCATTTAAAATGTACTGTGGGATTTTTTTTCTTCTCTTGGCACCTGTATTTAGATCATTCTGTATTAGCTAGTTCAGAGCTTGCACCAACTTAATTCTCCCATTCTTTAGGTTAACAAATGACAAACTTACACTCATGATTACATTTGTAGTATCCTTATAAGCTTGAAAGAAAGACATGCATTTACAAAGTACCCTGAAAAAAGGAAAATATTTAAAGAAAATGCTTTTCATTTCAAAACATATCCTATATTTTAAGATTTTAAAAATATGAATATCTTCAAGGTATAAACCTAACAGAAAATAAAACAGGATTTGTTAACATAACGTTCATAAATGTATGAAAATTTCAATATTTTGAAGTTATATTCTGCCTGCACGTTGGAGAATCCAAATTAGTTAATTGATGGTCTATTAATGGACAATAATTTTAGTAATGATTTCAGACAATATAATTTAGAAGATTGATTACCACAATACTGATGAACATCACTGAACTGTCAAATCTTGGAATTGATCTTGGTTAAGTCCAATTATTTGTTATACAAACTATTTCCAATTTATACAGTATTTAGGCCTTTTCTATGTATGGCCCAGAAGAACTTTATAGTGTAAGTGTCTCACAACCTGAACAACAAGGGGTCTTGTTGCTCTAATAAAAGTATCGTAGAGATTTTTGACGCACAAGGAAGCCATTTTGTCATTTCGTCCATACTAACCCTAAAGCAGCTATCTGGCCTGTAGATTTGAAGACTATGCAGCCACAAATTCTCGCACAAATCTCTTAAAATCGATAAGTGCTTCTACCTAACCCACCTTTTCAGGAAGTGGCTTCCAGACACCAAGCACCTGCTGAATGAAAAAAGTTCTTCTCAACTCCCTTTTAATCCTTTTTCCAATAACTTTAAGTGCCTGGTTATTGATCTCCCTGCAGAGAGAAATAGGTTTCTCCTATTTGCTTTCTCTGGTACTCTT
>JARFYF010000094.1:16749593-16767454 GCA_030265395.1 Rhina ancylostomus | reverse complement strand
TGAATGATCATTTTTGGTAACATTAGTGGAACAGGAATATTGAGAAGGACACCATGAGAACTTCCCATTTTCCTGTGAGTCGTGCAATGGAATCATTTATATTGAGACAGGCAGGATGTCTCATCTAAGAGACAATGGGGGAAGTTTGTCTATAGTAGCAATAGTATTGGCTGCTAGCTGTGGTCACCTCCACAAGTGTGGGTCCATTGAAGTCGATGGTGACTGATAATCTCACACACTCGTTCATCACTAGTGATGAGAGATGAATTCCACCTTTGATGCATCTTATATCTTCTCCAACACAGGCAAACACACCTGCAAACAAGGAAGAAAACTTTAGAATTGTTACAACACTGGAAAGCTTTAAAATTCTTAATAAGAAAACACATATTTTGATAGAGATTTATATTCTGAAAAGGATAGATCCTTTCATTGGGTTCAGATATTCCCCCTCTAAACTGCTCCAAGTTGTTCTTTGGATCATAGCGGAGATCATAAATCCATGCCATAGGAGAACCCGATGTAAAGCCTGCATCAATACACAGCTACCCTGAATTTTAAGAACTTCTAAAATTCCATGGATCCAGGGGAAGAAACTGGAAATGTGCATAGAACATAGAACAGTACAGCACAGTGGCAAGCCCTATGGCCCACAATGTCTGAGTTGAACACAATGCCAAATTAAACTAAATCTCTTCTGCCTGTATATGATCCATATCCCTCCATTTTCTGCATATTCACTTGCCTATCTAAAAGCTTCCTAAGCACCACTACTGTATCGGCAGCCTCTTACAGGCATCCACCAATCTCTGTGTCAAACACTTGCCTTGAACATCTCCTTTAATCTTTCCCCCTCTCACCTTAAATGCATGTCCTCTAGTATTTGACATTTCTACTCTGGGATAAAGGTTCTGACTGTCTACCATATCTATGCCTCTCATAATTTTATATGCACTAGGAGACAATTTTGCAAGTTCCTCTTCTGTTTTCCACACATTAGAAATTTTGATTGAAGTTGAAAGGTGTGAGGTTGGGTTATGGGATGGCACTGAATGTAAAGTGTGATGATATTCAAATGAAGGGAAAATATATAAGCATAACTGGTAGATTATTGCCTTCACCACCTGAGAGAAAATCTGATCCACCAGATTTGTATTCTCAGTTTCAATGGAGTAACATCCAAGGGACTCCATTAATGATTGGTGAGCATCTCCACTAAATTACTGCACAGTTGAGAAAGTGAAAACCTACTGCAGTGCTTGTACATTAGATGCCACCATAATCCATCTAACTGCATATGTTTGATATATAAATACCCGGTGCAGCCAAGTTAACCTTCCAATCTTCCATCAGTTCATTTACGTTTTTACTCAGTAGGTCAGGCAGTACCTATGTACACCGGTGCACACAGGTTACCTGGTTACTGTTCCCTGTGTGGTGACCCAGCCAGAACTGCATTGGCTCTTCCTCTTGTATTCCCTCCTGAACCAGAAAATGTCTCTGATTTTTACTTCAGCTTTCCAAAATTAAAAACATTCTCTGACCACATTTACTCTCCTATATCATAGACCACTTGGTCAAGAAGAATTTCTTCCAACTGTTCAGTCTAATTAACTCTAAAATGGATTTTAATTCTCTGCAATATATGCTATGTTTTTATTTATTCATTCACAGGATCTGAGCATTGCTGGCAATGCAAGCATTTATTGTCCATTTTCAATGACCCCCTGAACAGAATGGCATGAAAGGCTATTATTTCAAGTTCAACCAGACAATGGCTCTGGAATCATATGTCGACCAGACCAGACAAGCAGGGCAGGTTTCTTTCTCTGAAGGACATCAGTAACCCAGATAGGTTTTACACAATAATCCAGTAAATTCGCAGTCACCACTACTAATGCAAGCTTTTTATTCCAGATTAATTGAATTTAAATTCTCCAGCAGCAGTTGAAATCGCTTGGGTATAAGGTTAAAACCCAATCTGGTCACAGCCAATCTAATCTCAACCCTCAGCAGAACACTTGCAGTTTGTTTTTATAAACCAATAATCTCAAACATGTAATAAAAAAAACAAATGTTGGAAGGACCCAGAAGGTCAGGCAGCATCAGTAGAAGGAGAATCTGAGCGAATATTTCAGCATGAACATCACTTGCCAGAACTGGGACACAGAAAAAAAAAGTTGGTGTGAAGTTGCAGAGTCATGGGGGGGGAAATAGCTCTGATAGGGTGAGGCCACGATTGCTGTGAAGATAAGCTGTAACTTAGCTTTTTGAGTTAATAGGGGTAATTAAAACCAACTTGTTTTCTCCCTTGCCCAGTACTGAAGAAAATTTTTCATCCTGAAGTATTAATTCCGTTTCTCTTTCTACAGGTGCTGCTTGACTTGCTGGGTATTTCCAGCATTTTCTGTTTTTATTTAAGATTTCCAGCATCTGCAGTTTTTTGATTTTCAATCTTAAAAATGCTATTGATGTATTTGAGCATGAAATCATGTTGCCAGATCCAGGTCTACAGTTACTAGGCCAGTAACTTAACCACTATTCAACTGCAACATATCCTTTTCGTTTCCATGCTCCAAATAAAAATATGAGTATATACTCTCCTCTTCTACTGTTTCAGCCCAGCTGCAGGTTACAGCTGCAGCAGCAGCTGTTCCATTGCTAGGCACCATGGTTTTCTCCATGTGGGTAACGTCTTTGAGCCATGTCTAATCCTGCTGGTTAGCAGCTATTTGTGCTCCACCTTGTCCTACAAAAGAGGTGTTTGTCTCAGGCTGTTACCCAATGTGTTTTGGGTGACGGCTGTTTATGCTGTCTGCACATTTGAGGATGTGGGTGTGAGAACAGCAGCACCCGCTAAACATATGAGGATGAGGTTAACCCATGAATGGTAGGTATGTGCTCGACTGACAGAGGTTGTCAGTAGGTGAATTATGTGGGTGTGGTGCGTTGGGCAAATTAATGGTACAGCTAGTGAGAGATAGCACTTAAAGACTGTTGGCTTGAAATCCTGGAACTCCCTAACTAATAGCACCATAGAGTCATTCCAAAAGGTTGGCTCTCTACCACCTCTTCAAGAGCAATTAGGGATGGGTGTTAAATGCAGAGGGCTTGCTGCATTGATCACTCATTGAATGTCTTCAGGCTTTGTAGTGGGGCTTCTGGGCCTCCACTCCTAGCTTTCACTGCCATGCCTCTGTTGTCCACATTGCCTTTGTCTGAAGGACTTCCTGACACTCGCTTGACAGAGCATGTCTCTCCTTTTCTCCATCTCCCTCATCACGGCCACTTTGGATAATCTCAGAGCCGGCACACTTCCACGTTGCCCCATTATTTTCCAAGTCAGTGACTTCTACAAGAGTTTCCATCATGCTCCAGACAAAGTGCATTGCCTTTTTAAGAGATTGGGGCTGGCTTTTGGAATTTATGGCCATTCACAATATTGGTGTCCTAGTAAAGGTACAGCCACTTAATACACAAGTTAGCTGAATCTAGTTAACGTGTAAATATGTAAACAGCATAAAAATTGGTACACTGCCTTCATCAGAAATAGTAGGCATGCTTAACCTTACATCATAAACCCCTTGCTTTCAGGGACTTTCCAATATAGCAAAGGACTATTCTGCATTTTAAATTGAGCATACTGTACACAGTTAAATCCTTTAGTGTTTACCCAGTTGTTCAAAAGAATACTGACTAAACTTACAACTGACTCTGAAATTTGAAATTAATTCTACTAATTATTTAATGTTTATATCTAAGTACTTATATGGATTTGATAGTGGGTTATGTACTGTAACTAAACAGTAAAAAAGCATTTATAATTGGTCTTGTGAACCAGTTGGTTTGAAACTGTCCCACATTATAGGAAACAGAAACGAACTTGCTTTCTTCACAGAAGATAAAATGGTAGATGAGCAAAAAACAAAAAACAAAAGGCAGTGGAAGTGAAAGTAAGCATGTTAGTTAACCTGGATTGTGAGCAATAAACTAGAGAAGGCAGCAGGCTTGAAGTCAGATAACGAATTAAACCGGAAACAGACTTTCTTTATGAAGTTATTGCTGCTGTTTGATTAACTCATTCAAAAAAGAATGAGGTACATGGCTGTTTGTGAGTGAATCAGTAGAGAAAGGACTATCCTTGGTGGCAAGGAGCCAATCAACATTATCCTCTTAGAGATTTACCTCTGGCTGGATACCTTCTCCCTTGGGATACTAACTGAGTTACAGATCTAATCAGACAAAGGAGGAGTTTTAGTGGGCTGCAAGTGCTTTTTGATTTGTTCTGTACATTATTTTATGAGTCAAATCTGCTTTACCATCTATCAATAACTTATGCACAGAGCATTCTTGTGCAATGGGTGTTTACAAAGTTGCTTCTCAGCTGGAGAAGAAACCAAACCTGGAAGGTTGTCAAAAGGAAGTTAGAAGTGTTCTGATGGTTGACACACCATGACAGCTATCGCCTCCACATGCAACAGCAAGAAGGATGTGGTTTTCTGGTGGTGAATAGGTAGTACAGTGGAATTACATGAGCCAACCGTGGAGAAGGTGAGTCAGCCATGAGCTGACTCTGTCTGACTTTAAGTAGCAAGTTACTTGTAAACATTTTGATATTTGCCAGAGTCAAGGTTGAAGGAAATGAACAAAGGTCATTGTCCATTAAAGTGTGTTTCTAATACAGAAAATCCATTGTTACTTTACTAACAGCTCATCTAAAACACTCACACTAAGAGCTAAGCATGTCTCATGGTTGTAACATGAGACATACTAATGGAAATGGAGCATAAAACCAAGTAGAAAATTTTGAAGGTTAAAGTCTGGTATCTCTATGAGAAGAACCAGTGTTATATCCGAGGGTATGGCAAACTGTATTTAGTTCCAGTATTAATCGTACGAGCAGTCTGCATTACTCAGACGCGTTGTTATAACCCACACATTACTGAACTTCTGTGTGTGCCTTGGCTACTTACCAATATGGCCTGATTTAACCCAGGCTGTGACTTTTTGACAAAATGTCCAATAACCCTTTATTAGCAAAACTTTATTCAATTTTGCAGTTTATGATACAAAAGAGATTCACAGTACATCATTCATCAGGTCTTTGCTGTGGCTAAGGGGTTGCACTCTTGCACATAAGTCAAATGTTCAGGCTCCAGGTTCTATAGAGAACTGAGCACAAGAAGCAAGAAGGACCTTCCAGTTTAGTTCTGAGGGAGTGCCACACAGTTGGTGGTACTGTCTTTTGGATGAGACATTAAATTAAGACTATATCTAAAACATTTTTAAAAGATCTCAAGGCATGTTGCAAAAAAGAACAGGGAGGGTTCCTCACAACCTGGCCAAAACTTGACCATAAATCAACATTCTAACAATGAACAGGTCACCATCATATCATGGTCGCTCGCAATTTGCAAAGAGGCTTCTGTTTCCAATATTAAAATAAGGTACAACACTCCAAAAGAAATTCATTAGCTGCAGAATGAGTTAGGACATTTTAAAAAGGATGAGGAAGATACTATACAAATGTTATTGTTTCTTTCTTATCTGAATGTCAAGAGTGTAATCCCTGCAGCAGTACATCAATTCTTACACCCGACCCTACAGTAAATTCTAAAATGGCGAGTAATAAGATAATTAAACTTGTGAATGAAGCTGCTTTCTCTGCTGCAGTAACTACTCTGTAACTTGAGTAACAGAGTCTACAGATGTGTTCCTCTTTCTACAGTCTGTTCCTAGTGCAAGACTAGGTGTGTGCTTGCATGATGAGGGACCGGTTACTGGCCCAAGTCAGCAAATTTGTGCATTTGCTTCATGGATGCAATGTGCCTTGGTATGTCCAGCATCCCTTGTTAGAGATGGAAGAGGAAAGCTGACCCTCATTCTCCCTCTTCCTTGGTTCAGTTCCATTGTCCCACCAATACACGTGTCATGGGAGTCACCATTCCTGTATGACAAATGCTTTTCTATATCCTGACCTGATACCCAATCCACTATATTACTGCTTGGCAAATGCTCTTCAGTGTTCTGTTTAACCATACTCTCAGCCACCAAAACGGAGACAACCCAAGCACATGCAATAGGCCAATAGATAAAGATTGTCAAATTCACCAACTGGATCTTTTTTGAAAAGTCATGGTGCTCTGCTGTTGCCAAAAGCCTTATGCAACATGGAAACAGGCCATTTTGTGCAACTCATCTATGCCGACCAAGATGCATACTTAAGCTATTCCCATTGGCCTGAATTTGGCCCATTTCCCCCTAAGCCTTTCCTATGCACATATTTGTCCAAATGTCTTTTAAATGTTGTAATTGTACCTGCCTCCTCTGGCAGTTCGTTCCATAGTCCCACCACCATCTGTATGAAAAACTCAGATCTCCTTTAAACCTTTCACCTTTTACCTTAAATCCATGCCCTCTCTACCCTGGGGAAAAGACTGTGACATCTTTACCCTTTTTATGTCCCTCATAATTTTATAAACCTCTATAAGGACACCCCTCAGCCTCCTTTGCTCCAGAGAAAACAGTCCCAGCCTATCCAATCTCTCCTTATAGCTCAAGCCCTTTGGTCTCGGCAACATTCCTGTGAAACTCTTCTGCACCCTCTCTAGCTTAATCACATCCTTCCTATAGTGTGGTAACTAGTACTGAACACAATACTTCCAAATGCAGCCTAACCATTGATTTGTACAGCTGTAACATGATGTCACAACTCCTATACTCAATTTCTTGGCCACCAAAGGCAAGCATACCATACGCCTTCTTCACCCATCTACCTGTATCACCATTTTCAGGGAATTATGTGTTGTACCCCAAGATCTCACTGTTCAGCAACACTCCCCAGGGCCCTACCATTCATTGTGTATATCCTGGCCTGGTTTAACTTCCCAAAATGCATCACTTTGCACTTGTCTGAGTTAAGTTCAATCAGCCATTCCCTTTCCACTTTCTCAGTTGATCCAGATGATGTTGTAATCTTAGACGACCTTCTCCTTTATACCACAATTTTAGTGTCATTTCCAAACTTACTGATCATGCCACCTATATTGTCTTCCAAATCTTTAATAAATCTGACAAACAATAAGGAACTCAGCACTGATCTCTGTGACACACCACTGGTCAAAGGCCTCCAATCTGAAAAGCAACCTTTCCACTACTACCTTCTGCCTCATCCCATCAAGCCAATTTTGTATCCAATTTGCTATCTCACCCTGGATCCTATGTGTTCTAACCTTCTGGACCAGTCTACCAATAGGGACCTTGTTAAAGGCCTTGCTAAAGTCCATGTAATCCTATTGGTCAAACCTTCACTTCTGATTCCCCTCCCACACCCTTGGTCCAATAATACAAGAGAGTGGTGAGCTGTCTGTCCTGAAGCTGAGTTTTAAGTCATACATTCTTGCCACAGGCTTAGCAGCTAACCCCACTCCTCCTGCCATGCTTTTCCCGCTTTTAGAATCAATTGCAGCAATGTCCTTCTTGTCAGCTTCCCAAGTTCCTCCCTATCTACACTTCAATTTGGTCTATTTAGCACAAACGTCAGGATATGGAAATATGGGTTCAAGTTCAGATAAGATAAGCTTTTGCAGCTGAGATATCATTTCCTTATGAGTGCTGAATATTGCAAAAGATAAGCAATGATTTGTACAGCTGTCTAGGGAAGGTGTGGAACCAAAATATCTCTTGGGGATTGTAGTGTATATAAGCTCAAGTGTACCCCTAAGGACTAAGTGCACGGGAGAGTGCACCTTTTGATACCTTGCTGTACCAGACACTGCTGTTAGTTAGGAGCTGACTGATTTAAATAATTGATGTTCTGTCGACAGCTCCACATCCTTTTTTTGGCCTTTCCAAGCAGCAAGACCGAAGAGCCAAGAGACCCCAGGGAAGTAGAATTGGTTCAGGCTGATCACTTGGCTATGAGATTGGCATCATACACAGTCCATGTACCCCAGCCAGACAGCATAACCCTGCCTCTAAAGCTAGGCTTCAAGTCAAAGTCATGTTATTTGAGTATCTTTTGAGTATCTTGTGAGCATATGTTGCATCCCTGCAGTCAACTCATTCATTTTAAGTTGATGAATTTCAGGTATTTTCCTTCACCAGCATCATTTTGGGGAAAGTCCTGGGACTGGGGTTGGAACAGTGATAGGTGGGAATGATGATGATCAGGATGCTGTGGTGCCAGGGCCCTTCAGCTCCTCTTAGCTGAACAGGAGTATTTATTTAGTGGATATTTTTGGTGGCTGTTGTTTCTTAGACCACTGAGCATTCCTTGGGCATCTGCAGCACTCCTTGCCTCCTGATTTGGTAGAATCCAGGCTTGGCCTTTTCACTTATATTTGAAAGTGAGAAATTCTCACTTATATTTGAAACAACCGCACACTTGTTTCAGGCACCTGTCAGGGGCACTGAAAAAAAATCCAATTCAATTTTCATGTTGGATGTTGGAAGCCGGCTACAGCAATGGGTGATATTTACTGAAAAAGCTCATCCAGAACCAAAACTTGTCAACAATTTGGGTCCAAATATTATATCTCTTTTGATAATGTTTCATCAGCTGTTGAGTTGAAGATGGGGCAAAGGCAATGGTCTGAGTCAGTGAAAAGTCAATTCAGAAGGTAATCTATTCGATGCAGAGGAAAAAATATGACAGAAGCTATTGCAACTTCTGCCAATAAAGGCAGGGTAATTTTGCGTGATAAGTGGACGATAGTTTTATGCACACTGGGATTATGTTATTCATGTACAGCATGTTATTTATCTGGCTTGATTAACAGTGGATATACCCAATCATCCCTATTCTTTCTGTGAACAGCATTGTCATAGCATCAAACAGCATGGACAGAGCCACTTCAGCCCATGTCCACACTAACCATCAAGCACTTGTTTACACTACTCTTACACTACTCCCATTTTATTCTCGTCACATCCCAATCAACTCCCCCCAGATTCTACCACTCACCTACACACTCGGGGCAATTTACCATTAACCTACCAACCGACACATCTTCGGGAAGTGGGAGGAAAATGGAGCACTTGGAGGAAACCCACACAGTCACTGGGGGAAGATGTAAGCTCTCCACAAACAGCACTGGAGGTCGGGATTGAACCGGGGTTGCTCGAGCTGTGAGGCAGCTGCTCTATTATTGTGCCATCATCGTGCCACCCTGTTACACAGTAATACGCAACAGAAAAGAAATCTTTCGGTATTATTTAAGGAACAGCATGCAATTCTCATGGAGCCTTGAACGGTATTAACCAACAAAAGACAACAATTAACAATTTATTCATGGTAGAATTGCAGCTGGGGAGAAAGGCCCGTATTTTATATTTCCTGCATAAAATATAGCCACTGCATTTCAAAGGTAACTGAATGTATGAGTTGCTTTGAGATGAATCAATATGATGAAGAGTTATATATATTTATGAACTATGATGTAAGAATTTTACACTTGCTATAAATTAGATGGCCCAGACATTCTTAAAAGCATAGATATAAATTTTACAAAAGCCAGCACATAAATGAATAATTAATCAATTAGCATTCTTACTAATAACAATGACCAAGGAATATCTAATCCTACATTAGCAGCCTTTTATTATTAACCACAAGCTTTTAAGAAAATCAATGGTCAAAATCAGAAGTTGGTCACTTAAAGGCACTTTGGGAAACAAACAACAAAGAGGAACAGAGTTAAGCGGAGTAAAGTGTATAAATAAGAAAATGACTTTTCACCAATCTGTTTATATCCCATTTCAATTAGAGCTGCCTGCATGGAAAGAAATAGATCTATCAGGATCATCCCACCATATGGACTGTGATTTGGCAACTAAATGCATACCGACAGAAGGCAGAATTACTGATACTATTTTTTCCAATTGTGCAGGTGTTCATAACATTATACTTTGATCAACACTGAAAAGTTACCATTTTATATTGAAATGTCAAGATGGTTTAGAATAGAATAAGTAGAGATCCTTTCTCTGATGTTTCCTCTGTTATAGTTTGTCAAAGGGCTTACGGGAAAAGGAATCCTTGTTTGGATGGTATGGCGATTCAGACCAGGACTCTGCCCACAGTGCCAGGGCTCATTATACCCAGTCATGCTAGCGTTGGCAGCAAACACACCCACTCACCCTGTCTTTCCAACCACTCCTGCCACTTTCAGCCTAGACCAGAGAAAGTGAGCATGGGATTAGGCCCAGTGTGAAGAACACAGCGTGAGGGAGCTAGGGCAGGTATTTTGTGGTGGCGGAGGAGGAAGGGGAGGGGAACCTGCTGTTGGAAATCCAGCTTCAATTCCACCTTGGTGGCTGGGCTCGGTGAGTGGAAACACATGGAACGTTTTACAAAATAGGATCGTTCATGAGCATCAGGCCTTTCTGAGAGACTGTATACAAAACCATGTAGAAGCAGTAGCAGGCCGTATGGCCCCTCAACCTGCCCTGCTCCTCATGGTTGATTAGCAATGCCACTCCGACCTGTAAGACAAGCCTTAAGTCTTCTTACTTGGGGTGGTAGGTTTGTTGTCTGAGCAGTCTGAGATTAAGCAGACTAGGCCATAGAACAATGAAAGGTGACCTCATTGAAAGATACAAAGTTCTGATGGGGCACGACAGGATTTATAGGACAAGATATCTTTATTAGTCACATGTACATCGAAACACATAGTGAAATGCATCTTTTGCGTAGAGTCTTCTGGGGGCAGCCCACAATTGTCACCACACTTCTGGCGCCAACCTAGCATGCCCACAACTTCCTAACCAATACATCTTTGTAATGTGAGAGGAAACCAGAGCACCCGGAGGAAATCCATGCAGGATGTTTCTACTGACTAGAACCAGGGCTCAGAGTCTCAGATTGACAGGTCAGACATTTAGGACATGAATGAGAAGAAATTTGGTCACCCAGAGGGCAGTGAATATTTGGAAAGGCTGTAAAGGCTCAGTCACTGAGGTTACTCAAGTATGAGATTGATGGATTTTTAGGTGTTAAGGGAATCAGGGGATGTGGGATTAGTGCTGGAGAGTGGTGCTGAGGTAGAATATACTTACTGTACAGTAGAGAATGCACATGGGACAGAAGGGCTTACTTCTGCTCCTTTCTCTTAAATTCTAAAGTCCCTGTCTGATTCCCCCTACCCTTTTCCTCTCTTAGTGTCCAAAATTCAACTGACCTCAGTCTTGAATATACTCAATGAATGAGCATCCATGACCCTCTGATGCTGGCATATAGCCTCCTCCTTACCCTGAGCTTATGCCACCAAGTTCAAACCAAAAGAAACAGTATCTCAGTATCTACCCTGTCAATCCCTCTCATCTCAATGAATTTACCTCCTGCTTCCAAGCTCCAGTGAGTATATGCCAACTTGATTCAACCTGTACTCATGAGACCCCTGCCTCATCCCAGAAATAAATCCAGTGGATATACGCTGTAGAGACTCCAAAGCAAGTATATCCTCCTTTTGGTACAGAGACCAAACATCACACCGTACTCCAAACAAGGACTCACTAAGCCTACACAATCTCAGCCAGTTTTCTTTATTTTTGTACTTCAATCACTTTGAAATAAAGGCCAACATACCATTTGCCTTCCTAACTGCTTGTTATACCTGCATGTTTATTTTTTCCATCCCATGAACCAGCACACCAAGGTCCCCCTCTATATAAACATTTACTGGTTTCTCACCATTTAAAAAAAATATTGTTTTTTTTAATCTTTCCTGCCAAAAGTGCATTACTTCACATTTTCCCACACTACACTGCATCTGCCAACTCTCTCACTTAACCCATTGATAATCACTTTGCATACTCTTTGTATCTTTCTCACTGCTTCCTTTCCCACTGAGCCTTGTATCATCAACTACAGAGATGATGGCTTGTGAGAAGAAGTCTACCAACTGCATGCACACAGCTTTGGCGACACTTCCATAGTGAAGAGTGTGGCATCTTCAGGGATATTTGCATTGAAAGCCCTTCAGGGCTCTAAGGAATGATAAGACTATTTTCACAGAGAATGTCTGAGAGGAACTGATCCCTCTTGCTCCTTCACAGGGTGAAAGCACAAAGTCTCTTTCCCAGGGAGGGAGTGGTTAAAAACAAGAAGGCATAGGTTTAAAATCAGAGGCAAGAGATTTAAAAGGGACATCAGGGGCAGCTTCTTTATGCAAAAGGTGGTGTGTGTTTGGAATGAACTGCCTGAAATAGTAGTTGAGGTGGGCACATTAGCAACACTTAAAAGCCATCTAGATAAGTACATGGATGGGAGAGGTTTAGAGGGCTATGGACCAAGCGTAGGCAGATAGGACTAGCTCACTGGGCAACACAGTCAGTATCGATGAGTTGGGCTGAAGGGCTTGTTTCCATACTGTATGACTCTATGACTCTATGACACTGGGTTTGGGAACCAATTAAGGACAATGAGGATTGGTGATGATATTGGTGCCAGTTGATCTGATGTTAAGCCAATCAATGGGAAGAATTCAACAGCAGAGTTATTGCTGGAATGGGCTTGGTTGGTAATGCATCTCATTCAGATCCTCCTACCACCTCCTACGAATACCCGACCAGCAAGCTTGTGATCTCAAGACTGCCCAGACAGATACAGAAGTGCTACAGCCTTGGTCTACCACCATCCACCTGAACCAAAAGGTTCTTTTGGGTACACCACAACCAGCTGCCACACAAAGTCTTTGACGTCAGTGCACAATCGATGCCATGAAACAGAGGCAGTGGCCAAGAGAGATGTTCCCATTCTTGCAGGGTGCATCCACTTCCTTTGGCCAGGAAAAGGCATGCTGGGCCCACCAACCAAGCTGTCTGCAGAATACTGGGACACCATGAGGTGGTGACATCAAGCAGCTCTGGGCAGATGGCTGAAGATTCTTGCAAGCTTTTCTGCAAGAGATGCTGTGCTCTTTGGGCAGCATACCTGCTGGGACTGGCAGATGGATGGTCCTATTGGTTTTCAGGGAGTGGCTCTGAAGATGTCAGGCAGCAGCCGTGTGTTGGGTGGTTGTACTCCAAGAGAATGAGGGGGTGGAAGTGGATTTTGGGTGATGGGAGGGTGAGGAGGGTAGGTTTAGTGAGGGAATTGAGAGGGTGGAGGTAGTTGGCTCAAAGGAAATGAATCAAGTGAAGGAGAAGGAGGTGACTGAGGGAGGCAGTTAGGAGGAGGAAGAAAGGTTCAGAATGGACGTCATGTAAGAGAGAGGGTCAAGGAGAAGAGAGTGGACAAGTATGTGTGTTTATGTCAGAATACATCTACGTGGACTTGGAATGTTTGTATCTGCATATGAGTGTGTACTAAGTTTATGCAGCAGAAGCTGGCCTCTAACTGCATCCCTTTGCCATTGAACTAAGACCTCGCTCTGTCAAAACCATATTGTAGATGGTGTGCAAGTACAATCCATATTAGAATTTGCAGCCATCTTCCATTCCTCAGAACTGGTGTGGAAGCAAGTCATCCTTGATCCCTAGGGGCCTGCCTGTCTATTCTCACTGTGACTCCTTCCATTCCTGCTTCATAATACATCGATTAGCATTCTGGCTATCCTCCCTGCAATCTTCATTTTTATCCTTGCAAGGGTAAGTAAATTTTAACTATTGGACAGGATTGATGTATAGGTTTTCCCCTACTTTCTGTTTGTTCCCTGAACTCTGCTGGAGTGTTCTCTACACTCTCACTCTTCCCTGTGCATTTGCTCTCCTCTGAAGTGTGGTTATTTTCTAGAATAAGTGATCCAAAATTTCTTCACTGCTATTGTTTAGAGTCTCTAACTCTATAGCTCAAGAATGCTGAGCTGAAGAGTCTCAAAACAGATATTTCCTGAAAATGTGGCAATCTGGGATGGTGTTCAGAAAATTTCACATTACACAGTTCCAATATATAGTTTCGGCACTACATTTTTTTTTAGTTATTCCTGGTATTAGCTAAATTAATGGACTAGCATTCAGAAATCTGGACAATTGATTAGGGATTGGAGTTCCAATCTTCCTATAGCAGTTGGGGGATTTAAATTTAACTAATAAAATCTGAAATAAATAGCAAGTGTCAGTAATGGTGTGACCTGGTGTGACCTATATGTATATGATACTAGACATGCCATTGTGGTTGAGTCTTAGCTGCCTCTTCATACCAGTGTAAAATTCAAGAGGGCAAGGAGTGCTGGCATTGCCAATGATGTGGTAATTAATAATATTGTAATTCCTTTCCTCAAAATATTCCAGTCCTCACTGTACTATGATAACTTTTCCTGTTTTACTACTGGAATGGACTGGCCCTTTCAAATTTCTCCCAATGCCTGTTCCCTTTAATTACTGGAATGAACAATGTAATGTGCCCTTGGGTTTTGAAATATGTTGATTGGAGGGTGCACTGTAAATCTGGGTTATAATCCCAAGGAATGCCTTTGTTAGAGGGATCTTGGTTGTCCATGGGAATTTGGTAGTGTATAACGCTTTGACGCACATGAGCATTTCCAAAAATGTCACATGTAAATGTTTTGATAGTTTATAAAAAAATACTTCACTGAAGCACTTATTAGAGTCATCAATTTTCATCTAGTAATTATAAAATGATGTCAGCCAATCAACAAAGTATGTGCTCCTGTATTAGGGGGAATAGATGTTAAGTTCTAGTGATAAAAATAATTAGTGCAAAGAAAGCCAAAGCTTCTAAAGCACTGGAACTTATGCTGAACACTATTGCCGAGCAGAGATTTAAATTTCTAGATCTCTAAAGGCAGAACTCAAAAATGTACTGCATTTCCTCTGTTGCAATCCATTTGACTATGAATTTCAGTCTTTTCAATATAGCTGGTTAGCGAAGTTGAGGCTTATGGAAGGGACAGTGGCAACCTGGATAGGAAATTGGTCTAAAGGCAGAAAGTAGAGAGTAATGATAATGGTTGTTCTTCAAACTGAAGGACGGTAGACAAAAAGCAGAGGGGAGAAAGAGGGAAAGTTGAACTTGGAAACCATAAAGTGAAGTTCTGTTGAACTTGTATAGAACATTGATTAGGCCTCAAGTGGAGTATTGCATCCAGCTTTGGTTACCTCACTCTAGGAAGGATGTGAAGCTCTGAGAGTGAGCACAGAAGATGTACTGAAATGATCCTAAGAATGAGGGATTTCATATAAAAGTTTAGAATGGAAAAGCTGTGCTTTTTGGAGCAAAGAGATTGTAAAGAAATTCAATGCAGATTAGTACATATGGGATAAGTGCAAGGAAGCTGATGGTTTCTGCACCAGATTTAAAATTTTACTACCAAAGACTACAAGGCAGATGTGAGGAAGAACATACATTGTGGAGAACAATTGTGGTCTGGAATTGATTTGGCTGCAGGACATGGAAACTGGATCAATCAGGACTTTCAAAAGGAAATTGAATAGAGATGAGAATAACCTGCAGTGCTATGGGGAAAGAGTGGTTGAATGGGACTGATGGGATTCGTACTCAGTGGAACAGAAGTGATAGGCCAAGTGGCCATCACCTGTACCATAACAGTTCAAAGTTTCTATAATTCTATCATAATGTTTTTGATTTTGGTGTTAATCTGATACCTGTATGTGAATAGATTAATAATTTTGTGATCCTTGCAGGTATTGATAGAGCCTAAAAAATGTTTAAATTAGTGGGCCCCACTAACTTTATTTTACTGTTGTGTGTGAATTTTGGTGATCAACGTAGTTTGTACAACCCAGTTTAAAAGTGAATTGAGATCATTTTGGATTGATTAGTTCCAGATGTGGTCAGTCTCTGTGGCTAAAAAGTTATTACTCTTGGATCTTTGGAAACCAATCTATTTTGAAGTAACATGGTACTTTATTTAAAAACCTTGTGATTACATTGTGACTTTTGATCTACCACTGACAATGGAGGAATATATTTTATATTTTGGGGTCTGAAAGCTCATTTGGATTTTGAAATGAGGTATTAATTGGCCATGTGATTCTTGCATAATATTGGTTATATTGGTTTGAGCCATTGGTGTCCGAATTGAGACAGGTTTGAGATTAAAGATGTATTGAAGCTTAATATTTGTTATCTGACTTATTCTGAGTTGCAGTAGTTCCAAAAGTTATTTCACAAGAAATGCAGGTATCCTTTTTTTAGTGTGTGATTATTTTGGGAGAAGCATTTAGTCTTATTCAATTAGAGCATTAAATTGCAATAAAAATTTTTGTTTTCATTTATAAAGCAATTAGAAACTTGTGCAAATTTGGGATTAAAACTTGCTGCATAAAAATTGTTTTAAGATTGATTTTTGAGCAGGCAAACAAAATTCAGTTGAAGGAAGTCTGCATGCTATATGAAGTTTGTGTTGCACATTTCAACTCTGGATAAAATTTACTTTGTGTGCTATTCACAGGTTGAATGAGCCGAAGATGTCTGAAGGAGAACGTCAATCACTGGAAAGTGAGCGAGCAGACCACAGCCTGTTTGTGCAGGAGCTTCTCCTCTCCACCCTGATGCGAGAAGAAAGCTCATCCTCAGATGAGGATGAACGAGGGGAATTCACAGATTTTGGTGCTATTGGCTGTGTAGATATTATGCCTTTAGATGTTGCTTTAGAAAACCTAAATTTAAAAGAGAGTAATAAAGGAAATGAGCCTCCGCCACATCCTCTTTGATGATGTCCCACTTTGCAGACAATGTCCTCTGTGCTGTAACTGCCAATGAAAGTGGACAACAGCTATCTTTGGGTTTGTTTGGTGATTGTAATTTCAGGTCTGTCACTCTTGTTACATTGTGTACATTCAAGGAAGAAAAAAATAAGATAATTGATTCCACTTACTAATTTTTACTTCTAGCAGGTAAATGTAGGTAGCAGTGCCAGAGGCAATCTCTGCTTCCTGTACCTTGACATGCAAAAGGCTCTCCTAATACTCCACATTCAACCGAAGAGGAAAACAAATTGAAAAATCTCTAATGAAGCTGCTGTGTGTATTTATGAATATTAATGAATAAAACTGCTTGGATGGTTTACCTTAACTACTGCATGAGGTTTTTTGCGGAGTGCATGAGTTTTAGTAGCCTTGTCATTTCAGAAAAAGAAAATCCCAAAGCTTTCCTAAAAGATATTTAAAGGTTACCTGTCTGGAAATGACTAGCAATCACAGAGAGCTTGTTTTTCAAACATGTTGTAGCTCTTGAATAATGGATAATTGAACACCTCATTACTCAGCTGTTTATCATGGTGCTTGTAATGCGAGCTCCGCAATGCCATCCTTTGTTAATGTTCTGAGTCTACCATTACCATGGTGACTGTTGAATCATCTTGTAACATTTCAGCTTTTGAATGCTGTGTTTTTTTCCCCCTCCATATTCCTGACACACCAGAAAATGACATGGCCCAGTTGCCAGTGTGTAGTGACTTTAATACTTTTGGGTCTTGTTAGTTTGCCCAAGGTGAGAAAAATGCAAAATAATTCATTTCGTTTGACTATTTTGTTGTAATGATTTTAATTTTGTTAAATATTGCTGATCTAGTTGCTTTGTCTAGTTACAGACATTTTTATGTTTAATCACTTTTTTTGGGAAAAAGACCTTGAATCTATTTTGGTAGGGTTTTTAAAAAGCTTTTATTTTCCCTGATCTCCACTCAGTCTCTTTCCCCCTGTCTCTTTCCCCCTTTCTCAGTTTTTTTGCTCTCTCTCTGTCTGTCCCCCCTCTTTTTCTCTCTCTCTCCCTCCCTCTCTCTCTCTCTCTCTCTCTCTCTCTCTCTCTCACATCTCTCTCTCTCTCCCTCCCCCTCTCTCTCTCACATCTCTCTCTCTCTCTCTCACATCTCTCTCTCTCTCTCTCACATCTCTCTCTCTCTCACACATCTCTCTCTCTCTCACATCTCTCTCTC
>JARFYF010000094.1:16652650-16665032 GCA_030265395.1 Rhina ancylostomus | reverse complement strand
TTATTGTTACTGTCCCATAGCTCTAGAGATCCAATTTCAATCCTGACCATGGGTTTTCACTTTCTTCCCATGGTCATGTGAATTTCTGCTGGGGTGCCCAAATCAAAATGTTTTGTTGGTAGTTTGATTAGTTAATGTAAATTACCTCTTAGTGTAGGTAAGTAGCAAAGGAAGTATAGTGGCATATGAGCGAGTATAGGCTGCAGTAGAATCAAACTGATGAGATTGTTCTGCTAGATGCTGGCATGAATTTGATGGGCTGAATGGCCCATTTATGCTATAATAAGGAAGTACAAGCAGAGTAGGTCCAAGTACATGACTTTATTCAAGGGCTAAATGACCTCATTCTGTTAACTACAACTTGGGAAGAGAATGGCTCCAGTCACGAAAAGCAGAGCACACTGAGTGTTGACTAATGAGATGGATTAGAGTGAAGAGTTACAGTTTAACCAATCATAGAGTCATAGAATTATACAGCATGAAAACAGGCCCTTCAGCCCAACCATGGTCACCAAAGTGTCTTTCTGAGCTAGTTCCATTTGCCTGCATTTGGTCCATATCTCTCTAAACCTTTCCTATCCATGTACCTGTCCAAATGTCTTTTCAGCATTGTAATTGTACCGTCTCTACCACTTCCTCCGGCAGCTCATTCCATTTATCCACCACCCTCAGTGTGAAAAAGTTCCCCTCAGATCCCATTTAACTCTTTCCCATCTCACCTTAAACCTCTGCCCTCTAATTTTAGACTCCCCTACCCTGGGAAAAAGACAGTGACTGTCCATCTTATCTATGTGCCTCAAGGTTTTTATACTTGTATAAGGTCACCCCTCAGCTTCTTTTGCTCTGAGGAAAACAGTACCAGACTACCTAGTCTTTCCTTTTAATCAGAAAGGGAAGATTTTAAAATCTGCATATAAAAGAAAAATGGATGCCTGTAGCTGGTTGATAATCTATACAAAAAAAAGCTCTGCAGCTTAAAATAGACATAATGTTAAACAGACAACAGCAATGTCAATAATTGTAATTCATCACCACTGCAGCAGGCCATGATCACACTCCTGAAAGAATTTCAGGAACCTCCCCCCAATCCCCTGCAGTTCTACAAGTTTCCATTCCATGTACCCCAACAGTTGACTACTGTAATAACCAGGGACCAAAGGCACGGCTCTGGAAGACTGGAATGTGGCATTCACTACCGGATATCATACCTGTAGAAGGATACATTGTCCTTGTGGCATGTATGCACCAAAATGGTATTAGGATTTAGAGGTCTTTACAATGAAGACAGATTGCAAAGGATTATACTGGTATTCCCCTGATTACAAAAGATTGAAAGATAATCTAATTAGCGTGTTCCAGATGATAAGATACAAGAGGAGAGCTGGAGGGGAATTATTTCTTATTTGGGCAAGAAAAGGGGCAAAACCTTAAAATAAAAGTTAAGGTCTTACAGCATGATATCAAGACCACTTCTTCACATAAAGGGAATTGAAATTGGGTACATGGATTTCCTAAAATACTTTTGAGCTGTGGGGATGGATGCGGGTGGTTAGTGATCAATTGAAAATTTCATAACGGAGATGGATAGATTTTAGTTGGAAAAGGGCAGTAAAGTATCTGAAACCAGGGCAAGTAAATGCATTTAACATGTAAATCAGCTACGATAGAACTAAAAGACAGAATGGGCTCAATGGGTTGAACAGATTGTTTCTGTTGCCATGATCCTGAATACCAAATCTGGATGGAAGGCAGGGTAACATTTACTTAAAAGCAAATATTGCAAGATAGCCCTATAAATAAACAGGAAGGATGCACATTATTTGAACCAACATTCAAGGATAAGCTCTAATTAAAATGTCTTTCTTTCTTTTTTTTACTGTGCTTTGTCCTTCAGATATTTGGTGAAGGTTTGCATCCATTAAGATGAAGAATCTCAGTGGTAGATCTTTGTTATCCAGCAGCTACACTGCAATAACAACATTAATAACAATAATACACAAAATTTTTCTTTATCTAAATTTTCTTTCTTGCATAGATTGATAAATGAATCATATTATCAACAGTGGAAAGAGAAAAAGTGTCAATGTTTCAGGCCAGAGACGCTTTGTCAGAAGTGGGAAAGAGAAGAAGCTAATTAGTTTTAAGGTGTAGAGAGGGTGAGGGAAGGATGGATAGAATAAGGGGAATATCTTTGACAGGGTGAGGCCAGGGTTGCAGTGAGGATAAGCGGTCGATAAACTCTTCTGGCTGATAGGTTAATGAGGTAAATTAGAGAGAGAAAACATAAGAACAAGTAAAGCAATTAGAGAGACAGAAAACACAGAAGATTGTAAACACTATAAAAGGCAGAGTTATAGGAAATGTCCAGCAACTGGCTGGTTCTGATACAGAGAAAGTAAGTTACCTGAAGTTGTAAAATTCGATACAATGTCCAGAAGGCTGCAATGTGCCCAGATGGAAGATAAGGTGTTGTTCAACTGTAAGGACTGTTTGGGTCCCTGGATGATGGGGGGAGGTGAAAGGATAATTGCTGCAAGGGAAATTCCCGCTGCTGTTTGTAAGGAGTTTGTATGTTCTCCCTGTGTCTGTGTGGGTTTCCTCCGGGTGCTCCGGTTTCCTCCCACATTCCAAGGACATACGGGTAGGTTAATTTGGGGTTTAAAATGGGCTGTGTGGACTCATTGGGCTGGAAGGGCCTGTTACCGTGCTGTAAATAACATTTTTTTAAAAAATTTAAAAAAAAGAAATCTCTGTGAGAAGGCATTTCACAATTTCTGTCCCCTTCAACAGGATCCCACCACCAGTCACATCTTCCCCCTCCCCCACCTCTTTCCAGAATTCCAGAGGGACCAGTCCCTTCATGAATCCCTGATCTATTCTTCAGTCTCCTTCAACTGTATACCTTTTCACAGTACTTTCTATGCAAGTTCATTAATTGTTTATTCCCATGACAACCCTGACACTATCGGAGGTGTTTTCTTTGTCCTATCCACTGCTCCTACACCTTCTCTGTGACTGAAAATTAAAATGTTCTCATTTTCCCTATTCCAATGAAAGGTCATTGACCCAAAACATTAATTCTGCTTCTCTTTCCATAGATGCTGCCTGGACTACTGAGTGTTTCCAGTATTTTCTTTTTCATTTCAGATTCCAGCATCTGCAGTTTTTTTCTGATTCTCACCTAATATCAACAGGACAACTTCAAACAATAAATAATCTATCCAGAACAAAGGCATTTTCATTAATTATATTCAAAATCCTACAACACCCAATTTTTTTGAATGGCGACTATTGAAAGTGTCAGTTAAAGTTAGGACCACTGTGGGTTACACCCAATATTTGGCACTGTTGGGGACAGGGTGGGTACTAAGTTCAGTGGTGGAGGTTTTTCCTTGATCTCCTTTTCTCAGTTCTGTTGGACATTGGTCTAGGATAAAACCTGAAGGTCCTTAACAGTGAAGTGCTTCAAAAGTGCAATCTACATAGGGCAGGGTTGTCATGCATGTGACTTGCCAATGTGCTTGCATACAGGCTGAGGAAAACTGGCATCCAATTGACTAACAGATCAGGTAAGAGTTTAGGTAAATGTAATTGAATGATCCTTTCTGTACTTTTACTTTACATGGTAGTACTCGACTTCATAATCTGACATGTCCAGGGAAGGCGGCCCAGAGGTTAGATACTAAGGAACATCTGAGTTCCTGCTGTCAATTCAACAATAAAAAGAGACTGTGGAGACTCTACTTCCTATGGGAAACTGTGCCTACAGTGTCCCAAGGGCATTCACTAAGATTAATGCCTACCGAACCAAAGACATCTATGGATTGGACTGGCAAAGGTGAAGTCAGTGAAGATTGATGCACGTCTTGTCTGGCAGATTGCAATTGAAACCTTTAAGGAAAGTGGTGTGGAGACAACACGCTCCTAAAAAAACTCACATGGCACCCCTCAAATTTTGGCAGGATGACACACACTTGGACTCCTCTATCATTTGTCAGGAAATTCACGGAATGCCCCACAGTGACTCTGAGACTTCCTACTTTCACAATAACTAGGACACAGTAGGATTTGAATATTTTACGCCCATCCATTCCGATATATAACTCCAGTTTGGGAAGGTTATCTATTGCTTGATGTTGTCCCACTGACACTCAGATTCACTTTCTGGAAGTTTCTTTGTTTTCTGTCATGATATCATCCCTTTTCCCTTGCAGATTGGTAGGGCTATCTATTGAGGCTTCCCACAGAGCTTTAGAACTTCCATCCAATTATTGTGATATTGTCCTTTTATTGTCACTATTCTTTTTCATTTGTTTATGTATTGTTATTTTACCCTCTCATTATGAACGTATTCCTAGACTTGTGAGCCTGCTGTTTCTGTGATGAATAATTATGCAAATAAACTAACACTGGAGAATAGTGCTATTAGCACTTGATGGTTCAGAAGGGATTTAGACTAACTCTTAACTATTGCAAACTAATGAACTATCAGATTCAAATCTTTAGTAATCATAGTTTGGGAATGCATTGCACAGGCAGCATTTAGATTCAGGCAGCTCTGAAGAACACTGAAAATGGAGTAGTTATATCATACAGTCACAGAGAAAGATACAGCACATTCCAGTGAGTCCACATGACCATCAATCCCCCCATTTACATTAATCCTACATTAATCTTATTTTTAGTATTGTCCCCACATTTTCATCAATTCCCCGTCCCACCTATACACTTGGGGCAATTGACAGTGACCAACTCACACGTCTTTGGGCCTTGGGAGGGAACTGGAGGAAACTCACATGACCACAGAGAAAACATGCAAACTCCATGCAGGCAGCACCGAAGGCCAGGATTGAACCTCTGGCTCTGTGAGACAGCGGCTCTTCCAGTCGTGCCACAGTGTCACCACTGCCAAGCTCTAACGGTTATTCCTTTTCATTCCAATTACAATTACAAAACAAATCACAAAAAAATGCCTAAAACAAATCAGGGACAAAAACGGACTATTCAGCCTTTCAGCCCTGCTTTGTCAATATGATCACAGCTCATCTGCACTATAGTTCTACAGTTCTATATCCCTTAACCCTTTAACCTAACAAAAACCTGGTTACTTTGAGGGAGATTTCCAAATTTTATGAGGGGAAAGTGTTCTTCGAGACTGCACTCCTAAGTGACCTAACTCTAGATTTAAAAGGCAATCTAAAATTTAAAATTCTTCCACCATTTATATCCCATCAAATTCAATCAAGGCTCAGAAGAAAACACCATGAACAATAACCACTTCCAGGTTAAATATGGCAATTTTTGGTGGTGAGTAACTTAGAGTACTGCCTCCTATTATATCGCAAAGGTTTTTTTTCCCTCAAAGCAACCAGTCCCTTTCTGAGATTGAAAGTTCATTGCTAACTAGGATCATGACCATACCAATTAGAAACTGGGTTGAGAAAGACCAAGTGGATTTTACACAGGGGTATCCATGAAGCACTTACCAAATGCTTTTATATACATTCTCATCAAAAGGTAGACCCTAAAGGAAGAAGAACAATTTGCTGAAATCCAGTGTAATTCAAAGTTCCCATCTCCTTCCGTCATTCTGTCTCTTTGAAAAACAATATGCATAGAAAATAGCAAGAGAAAAAGTTCAAAAGAAAAATCAATGAAAGGGATTCTCAGGATGTTATTATTGCAAGTCTATCAAAATGACAGGCTTTACCTCCTTTGATTTCAATTGCACCCTCCCCAGCTTATTGAGTAAGAACCATCTCCTGTCTACTTTGTGTGCAAGGACTTATCCTCTTGTATTGTAGCATCATCCTAAATCCCATTGCAAAATTTTACTGCAATGTCACTGCAGTTTAAAAATTGTTTATGCAGTAAAATAAGCACAGGCTATATGTTGCTCATCCCTATTGAAGTGGGAGCAGAAATCAGTATAATAAAGTTAAAGTTAGGATAATGGGTCAGGCATGTAAAGAGTGCTGTTAATGCCTGTTCGGGATGGAGGGGAGGAAGACTTGGGTGCCTCTGATTCTACTTAAAAGTACCTGTCCCTCTTGAACAGGAAGTGAACTCGGGTGTCGACAGAGGAATGCTACTGAAGAGAAATCGAAGCATATCAGGCTCTCAGGGTTCTCCTGTGATGCATTGGAAGAGGGAGTTGCCATTTCTCCCAAGGCAGGCACACAAAAGAAGACATGGAACACATTCCACACCTTCTTCCCTCTGGTTCCCCACCTCCTTCCCTTTATACCATGGTCCACTGTCCTCTCCTATCAGTCTCCATCTTCTTCAGGCCTTTGCCTCCTCCACCTATCTCATCCCAGCTTCTCACATCATTCCCACATCCCTCCCCCCCCCACCTACCTACCTTCCTCCTCTCACCTGGATTCACTATCACCCACCAGCTCATGCTCCTCCTTTCTCCCCACCTTTTCATTCTGGCTTCTGCCCTCTTTCTTTCCAGTCCTGATGAAGGGTCTCAGCCCAAAACGTCGACTGTTCATTTCTCTTCATGGATGCTGCCTGACCTGCTGAGTTCCTCCAGCATTTTGTGTGTGTTGCTCCAGATTTCCAGCATCTGCAGTCCCTCTGGTGTCTATATAGAACACAAGGTTTTTTAAAATTATTCCAGCTGCATATTAAACATAGTTGAAGAGATCCCTGTTGTGAGTGGAAGATGAGCTCCAGATACCTACCAAGGTGATTCAGGGGGAAAGCTTAGACAAGGCATCAATGAGGTTTTTGATTCCTGCCTCTTCCCTCCTGCATTCTGTTCTGGTATTGGTTCAATGAATGCTGAGTGGCAGTTACAAGAGAAAGGCCCTCGCTCCATCAAGGGCTGGGGGAAACCTACTGTCTTATCTCAGGACGTCAACAGGTCTGGGCCTTGGCCACGTGCAGCCAAGGTGCTGCAGTTGGCTGGGCCAGTCAGCCTACTCTGGGCTGAGGTGCTGCATCTTGAGCCTCTTGGGCCTTCACCTGCTCAAGGTGCCAGTCACAGTGTCTTCAGTGTCCTTAAGTAAAGCTCATTTTCCCAAATTGTTGCCACCAGGAATATACCTCATGAGAGGTCTGGGATGGTTAAAAAAACCACCTAGAATAAAGGGCTACACAGGGGCATTTCTTAATTGTTCATTTTGAATATAATAAAGTTTAAAGTTTAAGGGATAGTTTAAAGGAGATATGCGGGGCAAGTTTTTTACACAGAGAGCAGTAGGTACCCAGAACAGGCTGCCTGGGATAGTGGTGGAAGCCGATGCAATAGTGGTGTTTAAAAGGCTTTTAGAAAACACGTGAATATGCAGGGAATAGAGGGGAGTGGATCATGTGCAGGCAGAAGGGATTAGTTTAATTTGGCATTGTGTTCAGCACGAATATCGTGGGCTGAAGGGCCTGTTCCTGCACTGTTCTATGTTCTAATATAAGAGGTGGAACAGAGTTGGGAAAGCAGTGGGACTGGCTGGATTGGTCTTATAAAGAGCCAGTACAAATTCATCATGATGAACGACCACCTTACACACCATAACCTGTTCTATGATTCTAGTGAGGGTAAGATCAATTAGCTCGGACTGAAGAAAAAGACAATCAGATGACAGGAGTGAGTGTGGCAAATCACCAAACTATTAGTGCGCTTGGGTTGCAAAGGATGTTTCACATAAGGCTCCCTAGGATTCGGTGCTCTGTAGGAACTTAGGTGAACTGCTGGCCAACTCTGTTCTTCCTAACCTACCATAATCAAAGACCCCACCCTTCCGGGTCATTATCTTTTCTCTCCTCTTTCATCAGGTGGAAGATACAGGAGCCTGAGGGCACATGCGACCAGCCTCAAGGACAGCTTCTATCCCACTGTGATAAGACTATTGAATGGTTCCTTTATACGATGAGATAGACTCTTGACCTCACGATCTACCTTGTTGTGACCTTGCACCTTATTGTCAACCTCCACTGCACTTCCTCTGTAGCTGTGACACTTGACTCTGTCCTGTTATTGTTTTTACCTGTACTACCTCAATGCACTCCGTACTAACTCAAATGTGAATGCACTGTGTAATGAATTGATCTGTATGATTGATATGCAAGAAAAGTTTTTCACTGTGCATCGGTACAAGTGACAATAATAAAGCAATACCAATACCAAATAATCCTCCAATTCTGGTAACATCCTTGCGAATCTTTATTGCACCCTTTCCAGCTGAATGACATACTTCCTAAAGTTGGACTGATAGAACTGCACACAGTACTGCAAGTGCTGTCTCACCAACATAAAATGGTATCACAGCTATAAAATGACATCCCAATTCTTGTACTCCCTGAGTAATGAATCAGTGCAACTGACTGTTTGGAGGGGAGAACACACAAAACTAATTTGTCCAGTGCTGATGACAAAAGACAATTTCTCCCCCTGGAATATTTTATTGAAATTAATAATTAGACAAAGAGATGATAATTTACTATAATCAACAGGGATTCCAAAAGGGATAATCACACTTGAGCACCCTCAAAGAATTCCTTGAGGTGGATTAAAGAAAAACAACTGAAATGGTACATGTACTCTTCAAGAAAACCTTTGAAAAGTAACCACATGGCAGATTAATAATGAGTAAGAGTGTTTGGGTAGAAATTTGCCCTTGGGCATGAGTGCTAAGTATATTATAGCATCTATGCATTTAATGTCGCTGCTGAAATTTGGCCTGACCAACCTGAATGGGACAAAGTTTTGGAATTCAAGGCACATTCAAAGCATGTTTAATACACATGACCAAGGACAAATTTCCACACCATTGAATTAGATGACGGAAAGCAAATGGGATTTAAAATTCAAAGCAAAATATTGTGGAAGTCTGAAATAGGAACAGAAGATGCTGTCAGGTCAAGCAGGATCTGAGGAATGAGAAAAACAAAAGACATTGAATGTCAATGAATGCAGGTAGGAGGTTAACTCTTGTTTTTCCATCTACTGAATACTTGCATTTTCCAGATTAAAAATTGCTTCATTGAGAGAGCCAGAATTATGAACTTTCAGCTGTTTATTAGTGCGGTTGAAAGTAAGAAGCTTTTTTACATGATCATTTTATAATCTAGCAATTTCTCTAAGATTATCCTGCTGACTGCTTTGGGTGGCTTTCAGTCCCACTAATTTCTCTAATACTATTTATTCACTAATTTATTCACTACTTGTAACTGAAGGAAATGTATTCCACAGGATTCAGATGTAAAGTCAGTACTAATCTCATGGATATATCAATGATTTGGTTATTGGTCCAGAGGGAATGTCATTGGAATTTACTGATACCAAAAACAGAAGGTATATTTAATTCCTTTGAAGACCAAAGGGAACAATAATAGGATATTGATAAGATGTGGGAATTATCTAAAAAATGCCAGATGGAATTGAATACCAGTACGCATGAGGTGATACATATAAGTTTAAAAAAGGATAACAGCAATCATTTTACTCTGAATAGAACAAAGCTTGGTGTGATAGAAAAACAGAGGGTTTTGGGGGTATGGACTAACAGAAGATAAATGACTGGAAAGAAACTAAAAGCTATTTGATTCTAGATTTTATCATGAGACATATAATTAAAAAGGTAATGAAGAGCTTCTATGCAATGTTCATAAGACCTCAATTAGAAAACTATTTGGTGCAAAATATTGAGGCAAGCTTTAAATCCAAATTGACAAGAGGAAGAACAACTACAGAAAAATGGCAAAAATGATCTTGTTTTTCTTTGGAACAAAACAGATGAAGAGCCAACAGCCACCACAGGATGGATACTTCAATCTTTGCACTTATACTGCAGCTGCTAATGTCGATTATACAAATGGCTGGGGAAATGGTTGAAATCGTCCGTTCCCTATTCCTTTCAGATTAGTTAACATGTTTACATCAAAGCCTCACATGTACTATTTTGTCAAAGTGAGTGATCTATGTATTTTTTTGTGATATAATGTTTTATTTTATAGCAATGTACACAGAAACTTGAACCAAGGATGTTAAACTCAGTTCAGGGGAGAATTTAGACCTTCTGGAAGGAAGGGGTGAAGGAATATTGAATTTTGTTTTCACTTCACACACCTTATGATAAAATTGCTGAAGAGCTCAGTGAAGGAGATCTGTAAGTAATTGAAATGAGTTTCTGTTTTCATAGCTATCACCATATAAATGATATTGCAATGTTCAAAATCAAAATTTCACCCTCTATTGGGTCTCAGCACTGAATGGCATAAGGATATAACAACCACTTGCATGTATTTGTGACTCTAAGTTAAACGTTCCCACAGCTTTGTTTACTTTGAAATAACTGAAAGTGTCTCCTTGTTGATCATAGGCAAATGCAACGGCAAGTCTTTACGGTTTCATAAAAATTGAATTTTCAGGATGAAGAAGCCATGGTGATATTTTGCTGTAAGGGAGTGATTGAATGATCTGTGGGTAAATGCATTCGCAGGGAGCTGAAGTTGGAAAATCGGGACCAGAGTGTGATAGATTTTGCAAAATTCCTATGGGAAGGACAACAGCTCCTAGTTTTCTCTGGTATCATAGCCATGAGATGATGCTGGTGGTTCAGATCACAGGCTATAAATCCTACTGCATGACATTTTTAGTGCATGGTTAATGTATTTTAATCAAGATATCTTAAACTATTTAACAGCTTTTCCAAAAGAGCTGGCAGGGAACTGTGGAACTATGACTTTAACCAGTCTCTGAAAATGTTCAGCTTCATTGTTTTCTGGATGTGTAGCCCAATCCTAACTTTCCAATTATAATTGTACATGGGCAGAAAGGTAAAAGAGATCCATTACTTCATAAAAGAGAAATGGTTTAGGGGGTGGAGGTTGGCATGCACCATCTTTGGTTATTGAGCAGAATAAGCATTCTATTGTAACAACAGAACATCTGGTCTGTGCTCAGTCTGAGAGTTCCACAGATAAATGTGTGGGATACCTTGGAACCCAGGGCTGAATGGCTATTACAAATTATATGCAGAGAAGGGAAGGATATGGTTAATGTACATGGAAGAGGGATCAGATTAATTAGGAGTCATTGGTTTAATTAGTTTGGCACAACATTGTGGGCCAAAGGGTCTGTCCTATGCTGTGCTGTTCTATGTACAGGAACCTCTTTTCTGCAGTTGATATCAATTTGAGGACAAGTGTCCTAGCCTCCCAAGGCTGTCAATGACATACAGGTGGATTTATTTTTGAAGATGACAGTGCGAAATGACCATGCTGACCCTTTGTAATTGGAAATTCGGACAAATGTTGTCGAGACAGTTGACTCATCTGTGGAGGTGTACTAATGCTGGAAACTGACAGCAGGTTTGTTCATGAAACCAGACAACAATTTTCTAACTATCTTCAGGTCCTATAGTTTAGGTTTGTTCCAGCTGCACAGCACTGACATTGAAGGTCCAGACTAAATCAACTATGTTAACTCTAATAGGTAATTCCCCCCACCCCGTCATCCCCTTATTATGGGTACAGTACATAATAGTTAAGTCAATTAATAACAGTTCAGAGACATGAGTTTGCATCCCAATTAAATACATCTGGAATTTAAAATGATCAAGCAAATATAAGTGATGGTGACCATAAAACTATTGGATTGTCATAAAATAAGCTGTTATTATCCCACAGGGAATAAAATTCTCCTATACCTATCATATCTGGCACAGAGGAACTTTGGACTAGAACTTAAAGCTGACTCTTAATAACCCTCCGAAAAGACACAGCAAGCTATTCCGTTCCAGGAGTTTCAAGGATGGACAAAGTCCAACAAAGGCTGGTTTGCTCGCAATGCTCGTATCCTGCGAATGAACAAATAAAATAAAAAATGTAATAAAATAAGCACAAGATGAACCAGTGTGAGTAAATCAGTGCTCCCAGTTGTAGTTAAGTATATGATCTTGAGCAAATTTTTGCAACTGAGTTCACACCTTTAACAATCCCTGCCCAAGGGATTTCACTAAATTTCAGAGCTTTGTTCATTGTTGGGAGAATATGAAAATATATTTCTTGATCAGCACAGTTTTGAGACGGGGAGCTCCCTCAAAGGTAATAGGCAATTTCTCATAACGTGCCTCTCCATGTTAACATTACTGTTAATGTTAAAAATTAAATAATTGACACTGACAGTTGAGGAGCTTAATTAGGATAAATGCAGATGGCACATCAACAAACCTTGCCATGGTTAATTTCTCTTACAGAGTTATTACATGGATGTGGGTATTACTTGAACCATTTTGGTTCAGTGGTGAAGTTAGTCCCACAATGCGCTTGAGACTAAGCTGCAGGATTTAGATGCAGCAACAATGAATTGATAGATCTAACAGTATGTTAAGCCATTGAGAAGAGGATTTACAGGTGATGGTGTTCCCGTATG
>JARFYF010000094.1:16509579-16521807 GCA_030265395.1 Rhina ancylostomus | reverse complement strand
TAAACTTGGTTCAACCTGACAGAGTGACAAGCAATGGGGTGGCAGCCTCGATTTTTGTGCTCCTCTGTGTGGAGTATGACTTGACTAAAGAGAGAGAGAACTGCTCTAGGAGCCACAGCTGACACTGAAGTTGGAGCAATCCCATGACTAAACGTGTCTGAAACTAAGAAATCCAAGATACCAAACACTGGAGAACCAGTTATGGAAGGACAGAATGCAAGATCATGCCTGTCTGGTCCCAAGCCTTTACAGATTAAAAACACATTGAAATTGTATGGTTATCCTTTTAAATAAAAGAATACACCCTTTGGTAAAAATAGTGTTTTGGGGTAATTCCAGCTTCCACTGTAGGCTGAAACAGTTGTAATTGAAACCTTATCATATACATTTACATGTATTCTAGAAATAAATCTGAGTTTTTCTGAATTTTTCATTTCTTTATTTACCTCACCAACCAGTGGAACTGGAACTGGAACCATCAGTGATTTTCAGAAGTTAAAAATAAGTAATGAATTATCCTCAGCTGTTAATTTAATGCCCTACTTAAATTATTTTTCTCTGGTCTTCTTCCTGAACAAGCGCAGCAAGATTTTCCACAAGCTAGAGGAAGCAGCTGTATAAATGAGTCACCTCATGCCGGTTTGTAAAGAGTTATTTCATGGACTTACAAACAGCAGTGTGATGACTAATTGTTGCACTGAGTGACCACGTTTGTTGGTAAGGTATTCTGCACGTCTAGCTAGCACAGCAGTAATGGTTATATTTGCACAGAGTATGAGAAGTTATATATTAACTTCATGAAGAAGCTATAAAAGCTGTATAACAGTGCAGTGACCCAAAGAGCCTGACATAAAAAGCACTTCAGAATTTCCTGAAGAGATTTGAGCATGCAAGGAAGCTGTGTTAATTTGTGACTGATGTTCTGTTCTTTCCTTTCATAGTCACAGAGTCACAGAGAGAAGCAGCATGAAAACGGACCCTTTGGCCTACCTAGTTGGTGCCAACCATCCAACATGCATTTACACTTATTCTACATGAATCCCATTTTTAATTTAATTTAATTTATTTATTTTCCAATAACATATTTACATATATTCCTGTTCAGAAAGACTGACCCTGAAAATGTAAAATAAAAATCTCATATTTAAGTTAGCTGTTTGTTTATATCTCTATGATAAGTGAATTGGGTATACATAAATCCATTTAATCTTACATGCAGTATATCACCTCTTTTCCTATCAAGAGTTTCATTTAATGTGGTGGCTTCAGTCTTGCCAGGTTTAGTGAGTGAAAGAGACCAATTGTGCAATGAATATCTTTAAGCAAAATTTTTTTTCTACAAATTACTAGCTTCCTTTTACAAACAGAAACATTTTAAGCAAAGCAAATCCAATCAAAACATAATAACAAAATAATTATTTTCATTGCCAGATTACTAACCAGTGCAACATTTTTATATGAAGGATATAGTATCCAGTAAGGTTACGTTACTTTCTACATTTGATGTTTATTTTCTCTCCTTCATTAAATGCTTCAGGCTATGTCTAATTCCTGGGCTAAGGGAGCAGCCAGAAATCCTGCTCCCAGCCGCTGTCAATGCTGCTCTTGAAACCCTTAGCCTAGTTCTGCATTTTTAAACTTAAGTGCCAAAGTGCATTGCATGGAATGTCACCAAGGCTGGGGAGTTTGGAAAAAAGGATGAAGTAAATGTGGTCACGGTTACTGGGCAGGATTAAGCTTGGCCTTTAATACATTCGATGAAGAGAGCACAGAGTCTCAGTGTTGAGATCCTAGAAAAGGCTGCATTGCTATACAAGGACGTAAATGCTGAAATATCTTTATAAGTACTTTATAGGAGTATTATCAAATAAAATTTTGGCACCAAATAAAAGAAAGAGATGTGATAACAGATGACAAAAACTCAGGCAAAAAGGTCATTTTAACAAAAACTCTAATAGAAAGAAAGAGAGGTAGAAATGCCAAGAGATTTAGGGAATGAATTTTGGAGCTTAAAGCTTTGGTAGCTGAAGGCACTTTGGTCAAAGGAGGAGCAATTCCTCCAATTTAATGTACTGCATTAATGCTCATGATGTGATTTCTTCTGTATTGGAAAAATAAATGCAATTGGAGACCACTTTGCTGAACCCTTACACTCAGTCCAAAATGGTGACTCTGAGCTCTCTGTCTTTGGCCTCGTACACTATTCCAACAAGGCCCAAAGTAAGCTAGAACAAATGTATCTCATCTTCCAACTAGTTCCAGCTCTCAAGATGTCCAATTACTTCAATGGTTTCAGATAATCAGCCCTTCCAGTTTGTATCAGAACTGACAAATGTGTCTGATACATCATCAACCTGAAAGCATTAGGTTTGATTACCTTTCCACAGATGCTGCCTGTCAAGCTGAATATTTCCGCATCCTCTATTTTTATTTTGGAGCAACTAACTTAGGAATGATCAAGATGCCACAAGTGGAGGAGTTCTCTGAGCATTGCAGAGAACAAGGAGGATGGGGATCATACATCGCTGGATTTGAAAACAAGGATGCGAATTATTAACCTCAACTAAGAACCAATGTAGGTCAGCAGGTGTAGACAGCTGTGGAAAGACCTTGGGCTGTATCTGTGTTACACTACCAGGCTAAGCCTACTTAATTGAGATGATTCACACAAGTTATTCAGCACATTGTCTTGCCCTACAAAAAGTACACCAATAACTATGCTAGAATTCTATATGAATGAACATAGATTTTAACTACCATTATAGGTGAAAGGATTACATATTAGGAATTCTAAAATGTGCTTCTTTTTATAATGTGCCCTGAAAATCTAAATGACCCGGGAATATTTTTGAACCTGGTTTAACACTACACTGAAATTACAATGGATAAATTAATTAAGCGTATGCCAGTGCAGAGTTGTAGTTGAAAAAAAATCATATGTAGAAACTAAAACTTCCAAACTGCAGTGTCAATCTTCCAACCACACTTGACCTCCTAATGGGTTTACAGAAGTTTATTCTGCACTGTGTCAGCAATCAAGTATGAATGAAAGGAAATGGCATCCTTTGGGCAGATGCACCACAGAAGTGACGTGTAAATATATCCTTGGTATCAACTCTGGAGGCAGAGGAAGAATGATGATTTACAATGCACCTGATGGCTTGGCCTTCTCATGTCCCACACCTATATTGTGCTTCGTTCTTTCCAAGGCCGAGACTAGAAACTTGTTGCAAATGACGTGACTCTGAATCTGTCACTGAATGGTGCAACACCCTGGAATATGACACCACTTCACTGCACTTCAATATTCTTCTGTTTTGCAATTGCATTACTTATTTCTTTGTATATTATTAAATTAATCAGCATGGAATAATGATTCTGCAAAGCTGTAAGCTCATTCAGATCTTCAGATACCATAATACCACTGTCACAAAAAGCCAAACATCATATTACACCCTTGTTCTAATGTGCTAAGAAGTGTGTTTTGTTATGTCATTTTATTTTTGTTAAACCTTGTTATTCCAAGCAGTAAGGCTGTGCACCAGTTTCTAATTGGCAGCTGGTGACTTTTATTTAGCCTTTTGTATTTCTCACGTTGGTGGATAAAAATACTACTTCTTGACAGTGGCAATAATAGTCTTTGAAGTGTCATTGGGTTTCAGTGGCAAAGTATTTGAGAGTATTAAAGAGCTGGGGGTTAGGAGATGAGGTGGTGCCTATGATGCCATTGCTGTGGATTTACAGAAAAATAATCCCCAATTCATTCAGGATTATTCTTACAATACAGATATTGTTAGAAGAAAATGGTCACAAGACTGTGATCAGACTGAAGGATTTAACAATATGTTTGACTTACAGTCATCATCTGCACCCAAATATTAGATTAAAGGCAATGTTACCTGAAATTTATTAACTATATCCTGCAAATCTTGTGCTATTTAACTCAATTTTAGATCCACTTTTATTGCCGACAGTACATGTCTTCAGCATGTGATGCCATTCATAAGGTGCTAAGTGACTCGGACAGCATTATTGCATATTTGTCAAGACTATTTGGAAATTTGTATGGGTGTGTGTGTTATTTATTGCGTACTGCTATATTTTTGACAAATTGAGAGTAAACTGAGATTTATCAGTCAAACTGCTGTACATAGCACAAGAAGTTCATCAGGAAACAGAATTTTCCATTCTAGCATCAATCAGGGTATCAGGTATTTTAACCTTCAGCCTAGAAAAGATTTTGTCCTATTGTCTGTTTTTATAATGAAAACCATTAAAACTTCAGAAGTAATTAGCTATGTCAAAGCCGTTCTTTTTCTGACACCCACGGTATTAGAGTCATAAAGACATACAGCACGGAACAGGCCCTTCAGCCCAACTGGTCTATGCCGACCAAGATTCCCATCCAAGATAGTGTCATTTGCCCACGTTTGGTCCATATCCCTCTAAACCTTTCCAATCCAACTACCTATCCAAGTGCCTTTTAAAATGTTGTTAATGTACCTGCCTCAAGAACTTCTTCTGGCAGCTCATTCTGTATACAGACCACTGGGTGAAAAAGTTGCCCCTCAGTTTCCTATTAAATCTCTCCCCTCTCACCCTAAACCTATGTCCTCTAGTTCTTGACTTGCCAACCCCGGCAAAAAGACTCTGCATATTCACCCTATCTATGCCCCTCATGACTTTATACACCTCTATAAAATCACCCCTCATTCTTTGACACTCCAATGAATAAAGTCCTAACCTGCTCAACCACTCACCATAACTCAGCCCCTTGAGTCCCATCAATATCCTTGCAAGTCTCTTCTGCACCCTTTCCAGCTTAATGACATCTTTCCTATAGCAGGGTGACCAAAACTGGACACAATATTCCAAATTCTGAACACAATATTCCAAATACTGAGTATTGAGTAGATATTGAAAATAAATAATTTCTGACAATATTCTCCAATGGTTTCTAACTTTCACTGCTATTAATTGACCTGGCAGTTTGTCCCCAGTTTCATTTCAAACTCCACCTCAGAAAATGCAGTGTATAAGTCATTCACATTACTGAAATAATAAGATCAAGGAAGAACAAAGGGTTGAAAGACAGGGGAAAGAAGAAACGACCTAATCAATAGCAGATATTGAATGGAAAAACAGATCCCACAAAGAATCTCCTATGAGCAGAACAACATACAAACTAATCATTTGTTTTGGTGATGGAGTTTACCCTCTAGCCTATTATCACAAAGATGCTCTGCATGTATTATCACTCTAGCCTATTATCACAAAGATGCTCTGCATGTATTCTGGGCCAGCCACCCACCATTGACCATCTGCAAATTTGAGCTCATCAACGCCTCTACCACACTGATTCTAGCATGCAGGGAGTCCCAATCCCCCATCACCATGGTATTCATTGACTCAAATCAGAGCAGTTTTAAAATTTTCAACATTGTTCTCCAATCCCACTGTGGCTTTGTCTCTTCTTATCTCTGTAATCTTTTGGAGCTTCACAAACCTGTGCAATATGTCATTCCTCCAATACTGCCTCCCTGCAGGACACCAGTTTTTAGGGACTTCTTTCCCTAACCCTCAACCTAGATAACCCCTTTAAACATCAGAAAATCTGCTTTTTTGATCACATTTTTGATGTTCTGTCCTTATGGTTTTAATTCTACCTTGAAGTACCTATGATATTTTCGCACAATAAATGTGCAATAAAAATGCCAGTGGTTATTAAGGTTGACCTGTTATTTTTCCTCACTGTATTCAAATTTCAGCTTATTGTAAAAAGTCTGCTTTCCGTTTCTTTTTTACATTTAATGAAAACTGAAGCATTCCTGAGTCACTCACTAACAAAAGTCAGTTGATAGTATACTTAAGGTATGAAGGTACAACTTTTCCAATCTACTAATATTTGCTGAACTCTTATACTTGCAACATCACGATGACATCTGCAAAACTAAAGGAAAAGAGAGTGACACAAATAATATAATGCTTTATTAAACAAGAAATGTCATCAAGCATTGCTTTATCATTAATATTCAAACTGAACAGGGTATTGTGATAGCACGTTATCTATCATAGACCTTGGCCAGTACTTGAGTCAACAACACTATAATTGTGTAATAACCTGTTACTGTGTAACTTATCACCGGATGTGCCAAGTCTTATCTGCTGTGGAGCTTGTCCTTTTGCACAATTTTCCATTTCAGAGCTTATTGAGACATACTAAAGGTTTATCAGGGAATGGCTCTATCTCGGTGTCTGCTGACCTTGGACACTTAACAAGCTGCTTTTTTTCCCATGTCATTAAAAAAAACTGAGGAAGATTTTAATAAATGGTTCACACTGATACCATGATTGTGCAATTTTACATTTAAAACATTGATATTGGGTACAAGGAATAGTGTCATGTTTAGTGTCTCAGATTTCCTGTCACTATACTGACAAAGCAGTCTTGGTATTAGAGTAAAGTTGGATAAGACATAACTATTATAAAATGGGACATTAGTTGAAATTCCAGCAGACCAGAAGGATGGAGAAAAAATATTTTGTACAAAAGAGCAATCTATCAAAGATAAAATAAATTGTTGATGGTGAAGTATGTTTTTAAATTACATACATTGGAAGAAAAATGTCTGAGTTGAATCAAATTAAGTTTCATAACTACAGATATTCAAATAAAATAAAAAATTTACAATAAATAGCTATTTTATTTTCTTTAACTAAAAGGCTAGCTGTGAATAAATCATATTCAGTCATTTTCAGCCAAAGTTGGCTTTCCTTCCGGAAGATATGAGAAACTCCGCCAGGCAACTCCTGCCAAGTCCGAGAGGAAGAGACATTAGAAGGTCTTCTGTGTTCAACATGGAACAGACTAGATGCAAATAAATGGTTGGCTGTTGGTTTTATACCTCAGCCTGACCACAGCTCCCTGTAGAGTTCCCTGAAACATTTTTGAATAAATACCCCTCTTATAACTTCGTCCAATGGAGTGTTCGAAAAGTGCTTGAAAAATCCTGAAGATATTATGTTCCAAAACAAAGGAGACTGTTAAAAAAAGATATATGTTGAAAAAGATAAGATAGTTTGAATTGCTAACCTGGCAACAGATACAGAAAACTCAGCAGTACAGGGTCAGTGGGAGACCAAACTGGAGGCAAACATCACAACAATGCAACCTTTGGACAGTCAAATAAATTTTTGAAATCTCCTTGAATGTACAAACCAGGCAGAGGATTTGTAACTAGTAAGAAATATAAACTGTGTAACCAAAGATCAGGTAGTCGAACATTAGCCAGTGTCTGCTGTCCAGTACACATTAGAGACATGAACCACCTACAGCAGGTACCTCAAAGCAGTGGAGAGACACCATCAACACTGTCTGCACAAAATTCTCCAGGTCCATGGACAGGACAAGCAAATTAAAGTCAGTGTCCTCCTCCAGACCAACATCCCCAATATCTATGATCTAAGTACTCCCAGCCTACTCCAGTGGGCTGACAACACCTCTAGCAACAGACTCCTGATACAGGCTGTTTACTTGAAGTCTAATAAAGCTGGAGATTACTGGGAGCACAGATAAAGCACTTCAAAGATGCTCTCAGAAACAATATACTGCAACATCTGAGGTAATCCTGACCAATTGAAATGGAGAAGAAACATCTACGAAGACACTGAATCTCTTCATCAGGAGTATATGGAGCCCAGTGAAAACAGGAGTGCACTGTTCTACCCACCCACCTTCACTATCGAGTGCTTCCTGCCCATTTCTGGTAAAGATTACATTGGCCACCACATGGCCACAACGGAAGAAGAGTCTAGTTCCTAAAACTTAGGACTTGAGGTACACTAAGTAAGCATCCGCAGAGCACACGTTAATGAAAGTTGACCAGCACAGTTCTGTTAATGGTAGGTTGTGTTCGATAAGACCTACTGAGGAATAAACCACGCAGAGGGCACATGTAGAAATTGGTCCTCAGTTGCTAGCAGCAAAATGTGCAGTAACTAAACACTGTGTTTCTCTCAAAGTTTCAGCTCATGAAAATCAAAGGAACTGGATCTTGGAAGCAGACTACCTGCACAGCCACTGCTGTGATGTATATTTAGCACAAATGGTTGAAGGTGAATTTACAACCTCAAAGAATTTGCAAAGGAATCTGGTCAGGTTAAGTGAATGCATAAGGAATTGGAAAATGAATCCTAAAGTGGGAAAATGAGGCCATTCATATTGGAAGGAAGAACAGAATAATTTTTAAATGGAGATAAACTATTAGATGCTGTTTTTCGGAGAGCTTTGTGTTTCATTTCACTTGAAACATACAAAATGTACATTCAGTTACTACCAGCAAATAGAAAGGCAGCTAGTCAAGGAGATTGGAGCTGAGAGTATGGATGTCTAATTGCAAACATCTAATTCTACAGAGGCCTTACCTGAAATATTGTGTGGAGCTTTGGTCTTTGTAACTGAGGAATGATACACTTGCCTTGGAGAGAATGCAACAAAGGTTCACTCATATGATCTGTGACATGAGTTGGTTGCCATGTGAACAGAAATTGTAGGATGGGCCAATGAACTTTGCAGTTTCAAAGAATGGGAGATGAAAGAAAAATGTAAGATTCTGCAAGGCTTGACAGGGTAAATGCTGAGCCATTATTTCCCTGCTGAAAATCATCTCACAATAAGGGGTTGGCTACATTGGACTGAGTTGAGGAGACATTTCTTCACACAGAAAATTGTAAATCTTTGGAATTCTCTGCTTCAAGATGGCTGTGGATGTTCAGGCATTTGATATTTTCAAGGATGAAATCAAAAAGATTTTTTTTTAAAAAGGAAAATCGACAGATATGGGGATGAGAGAGAAAGTGGAGCTGAGACTGAGGATCAGACATGAATCATGGAGCAGGCTTGAGGGGCATATTGCCTAATCCCATTCCTCCTCCTTATGACTGATTACAAATACATGAAGGAACAAAGCAAATGATGTTGTGTTCATAAATTTTAAAAAAGGCATTTAATATGGTGTCTCACCTGATCAGTTGGAAGCGTCAATGTAGCAGCAGTTATATCGTTAATTAACTAGCAGAAAAGTAAGAGTAGACTGATGAGTCTGAAAACCTAAAACAAAAACAGAAAATGCTGGAAATACACAGCATATGTATTCTACAGGATGGAAACAGCCCCTTCAGCCCAATTCATCTATGCTAACCAAGATGTCTATCCAAGCCAGTCCCGTCTGCCTGTGCTTGGCTCATATCCCTTTAAACCTTTTCTATCCATGTACCTGTCTAAATGTCTTTTAGACAATGTAAATGTACCTGTCTCTACAGCTACTTCTGGCAGCTCATTCCATATACCCACTACCTTTTGAGTGATAAAGTAGCCCCTCAGGTTCCTTTTAAACCTTTCCTCTTTCACCTTAAATCTATATCCTCTAGTTTTAGATTCCTCAACTCTGGGAAAAAGACTGTAACCACATCTATGTCCCTCATGACTTTATATACCTCTACAAGGTCGCCCCTCAGCCTCATGTGCTCCAGAGAAAATAATCCCAGCCTATCCAGCCTCCTTTTATAACTTAAGCCCTTAAGTCCTGATAAATCCTTGTGAATCTTTTCTGCACCTTTTCCAACCTAATGACAGAACAGCACACAATTCTCCAAGTGGGGTCTCACCAACAACTCGTATAATTGCAACATGACGTCCCAACTTCAATACTCAGTGCTCTGACTGATGAAGGCAAGCATGCCAAATGCCTTCATCTCCACCCTATCTACATGCCTCCACTTTCAGGGGCCTATACCCCTAGATGTTTCTGTTCTACAATGCTATCCAGGGCCTGACTATTTACTGCATAAGTCGTGCCCTGGTTTAACTTACCAAAATGCACACCTCGCACTTGTCCATGTTAAATTTCATCTGCCATTCCTTGGCCCACTTCTCCAATTCATCTGGATCCTGTTGTAATCTTCAATAACCTTCTTCACTGCCCATTACACCTTCAATTTTGGTGTCATCCGAAAACTTACTTATCACGTTATTGTTGTCATCAAAGTCATTAACATAGATGATGAAAAACAGTGGACGCAGCACCAATTCCTGTGGCATATCACTGGCCATAGGCCTCCAATCTGAATAACAACCATTCACTACACCCTCTCCCTTCTTCCACCAAACCAGTTTTCTATACAATTGGTTAGCCACCTTGGATCCCATGTGCTCTAACCTTCCAGATGAGCCAACTACGAGAGACCTTGTCAAAGGCTTTGCTAAAGTCCATATAGACAACATCTACTGCCCTGCCTCATCAGTCCTCTTCATTACCTAATCAAAAAATGCAAACAAAATTTTGAGACATGATTTCCCACGCACAAAGCCATATTGACTATCCCTAATCAGTCTTTGCAATTCCAAATGTCCCTCAGAATCTCCTCCAGTAACTTTCCCACCACTGATGTTAGACTCACTGGTCTGTAGTTCCCTGGCTTGTCCATGCAGCCTTTCTTAAATCAAGGCGCAACATTAGACAATCCTTCAGTCTTCTGGTACCTCACCTGTGGCTAATGATGATGGAAATACCTCTGCCAGGGCCTCTGCAATTTCTTCCCTAACTTCCCACAATGTCCTAGGAATCACTTGATAAGGCCCTGGGGATTTATTCACCTTAATATGCTTTTAGACCGTCAATACCTCCTCTGTTCTAATGTGGATATGTTCTAGTACATCACTATTCATTTCCCTTAATTTCTTCGCTTCCATGACATTCTCCATGGTAAATACAGACGAGAAATATTCCTCCTAAAATAGGTGGTATCATAGACAGCAAAGAGGTTATCAAAAATGACAGGAGTATGTTGATCAGCTAGATAAGTTGGCTGAGGAATGGCAAATGTGTACATTGTAGATAAATTAAGGTGTTACATTTTGGGAAGTCAAACTAGGGTAGGACTTCCACAGTGAACAGTAGGGCCCTGGGGAGGGCTGTAGAACAGAGGGACCTTGGAGTACAAGTATGTAGTTCCCTGAAAGTGACATCACAGGTGGACAGGGTGGTGAAGGAGGTTTTTGGCACACTAGTCTTCATCAATCTGGGCATTGAGTACTGGAGTTGGGACGATATGCTGCAGTTGTACAAGAATCTGGTGAAGCTGGAATATTGTGCACAGTTTTGTCTTCCCTGCTATAGGAAAAGATGTCATTAAGCTGGAAAGAGTGCAAAGATTAACAAGAATGTGGCCAGGACTCAAGGGCCTGAGTTATAGGAAAGGTCGGGTAGGCTAGAATTTTATTCCTTGGAGCGCAGGAGATTGAGGGGTGACATTATAGAAGTGTATAACATCATGAGGGCCATAGATTGGGTGAATGCATTCAGTCTTTTTCCCAGGCAAAGGAAATCAAAAACTAGAGGACATAAATTTAAAGTGAGAGGGGAAAGATTTAAAAGGGCAACTTCTTCATGCAGAGTATATGGAACGAGCTGCCAGAGGAAGTGGTCGAGACAGGTACAATAATAACATTTGAAAGATATTTGGACTGATACATGGATAGGAAAGATTTAGAGGAATATGGGCCAAACATGGGCAAATGGGACTAGCTTAGATGGGCAAGTTGGGCTGAAGGGCCAGTTTCCATGGTGTATGACTCTATGACTCCCCTTTCATAATATTGATGTGATTCAGAACATCACCATCCTCTTCACTGAAATCCACTTATAATTCAAGCCCTACAGTCCAAACCACACCCTTGTGAATAGTGACCAGAACTGCATGCAATAATCCAAGTGCAGTATCACCAACATCTTATACTGAATGCCCCACCTGTGCCCTATGCTTTCTTCACCCTGTCTACCTGTGTCACCACTTTCAGGGAACTATGTCCCTGTACCTCTAAGTCTTTCTATTTTACAACACTGTCCAGGGCCCCACCATTCACTGAGTTGCCCTGCCCTGGTTTAGTTTCCCAAAATGCATCAATTCATACATTTGTTACATTCCATCTGCCATTCCATTGCTCACTTTCCCAGTTGATCTAGATCTCGTTGTAACCTTACACAACCTTCTTCACTGTCCACCACACCACCAATTTTGGTGTCATCCAAAAATTTACTAATCATGCCACCTACATCCAAATTGTTAATACAGGCAATCCCCAAATGACAAACGCCCGACTTACAAACATCCGTACTTACGAACGGGCCTTCGTGGGCCTCCGGGCCAAGTGCGGCTGAGGATCCCCCG
>JARFYF010000094.1:16479390-16489452 GCA_030265395.1 Rhina ancylostomus | reverse complement strand
AAAAATCCTCAAATCCCCTGTAATAATTTTACTCCTCACCTTAAATTTATGCCCTCTGCTTTTTGACATCTCCACTATTGGGAAACATTTCTCAGAGTCCACTCTACCTTTGCCCTTCATAATCTGGTACACCTCTATCAGGTCCCCCCTCAATATCCTTTGTTCCAAGGAAAACAAGCTCAATCTATCCAATCTCTCCTCATAACTGAAACATTCAATCCCAGGCAACATCCGGGTGAATATCCTCTGCACCTTCTATTTATAATTGTATTAAAACCTTAGAATCTTCATTTTGCAGGTTCCCATATAGTTACGGAAACACTGACAATGCAAAAATTGCCACCAAATTTACATCACAGCAATCAAAAATAAACTATAGATGCTGGAAATCTGAGCACAAGAATGCAGAAAATGGCCTTCACGCCAGTCAATTTAATCATGACTGATCTGCCCCAGGACCTAACTCTTCTTCAGTGTGAAGTTCCCATAGCCCTAAACTCACTGATCTTTCAAAAATTTATTCATCTCCTCAATACTCCCAATAATCTAGTTTCAACAACCCTTTTGAGGAGAGAATTCCAGAATTCACCACCTTCTGCAAGAAGAAATTCTTACGCACTTTGATCTTAAATGACCACGTCCTTAGACAAAGAGCTTCAGACCTGAAATGTTAACTCTGTTAAATCTTTACACAGATGCTGTATGACCTGCTGTATGTGTCCAATATTTTCTATTTTAATTGCTTCATGGCCAGAAGAACATCTGAAACCTTCATAATAACTGCCCCAATTATGTTCTTCAAGTGTTTCCAGTAGTTCCTATTATCATGCTTCTCTCTAAATGCACTTTTAAAGCACTGGGACAATGGACAATCTGGGATTAGTTTGGCCCATCAATGCTCCCACCTCTTCCTCCCCTTTGCCTATCCTACCATTTGTAATGTTGCTCACAGGATGCTACTGTCTACCTTTTAGAGTCTAAGAACTGAATGTTTTGCTGATCCATTTTAAAGGTGGTCGAGAGTCAGTCGCATTGGTGGATCTGGAGTGACAATTACTCTCCCTGAAGGATATTAGTGAAGCAGATTGTGTTTTTAGCAAAATGGCAGTTTTTTTTTTAATATCAGATTTATTTAACTCATCTGAAATTTCCTCAGCTGCCAAGATAGAACTGAGACTCAAATCTCTGGACCAGAATACTAGTCATTTAACATAACAACCAGGGCACTGTATCTCCTTGTTACAGATTGTTTCATACATCCAAACTAGTGGAATATTTTGCTCCATCAAGATATGGTCATTTTAAAAATAATGAAGGATTCAAGAACATCTTTTTGAATGTTCAATAATTCTTTAACCATTTATATTTGCTTTTGCGAAATGTGTTCATTGTGATAAATGAATATGTTTTGCAAAAGCAAGTCCTGCTTGACTAGCTTCTTGTAAATACCTGTTGCAGGATTGGGTTCTTCCATTTTCCCTTACATGAGCCTTTCCTTAGATAATCTTGACATCAATCCCAATGATCCTATTTGATCCATCTTTCCCGGCCTGCAAGCAGCTTCACATGGATTCCAATTTACCTCCATTTACTGTATTTGAGAGTTAAACTGGGATCTTCAGAGACCCCACCCCAGCCCACTCTCACTGTGTCAGGAATGGATACAGCCTATGCACTTTACCCAAATGGTTGGGATAAGGAGGATATTTAAATAATCTATCCTTTTTGTTCTCCTGCAAGAATAAAATCAACAGAGTACAAAATAGTTAATGTCTAAACATGCTAGAAATTAGCTTAATATAGTTAAATATTTATTTAAAAAATGCAACAAAATTTTCATCCTGTGTGTGATTTGGGTTGTCAAGGACTGTTCTAAATCTGAAATTAAAAATTAACATACTTTCCTCAATTTCCTTTTGGAATTTTCCAAATCTCCTTCAAAATTGTAAGAGTAATATTTGCTAATTCATTCCATATGAAAGTTTGTTCTAATAGATTAAGAATTGCAAGGGTTCATTTGAGAAGAGACGCAGTGTTTTAATACCAGAATAGTGTTTTGTTAAATTTTATGATATGTTATCTGAATCTGGTATTTCCTGCCAATCAGCCAAACAATTTAAGATGCTAATGATTGCTTTGCATACTTGTTGAACCCACCTGGCTTGTCAGCCTCATCAATCTCAACTGGCTGACGTGACAAAAACTTATCTTGCACGAAAAGGTCTGTGCCCTTAGGGAAGGAATTTGGGTTGCTGGCAGCTCATATACAACCCAAAAATAATGCCCCTATATACACTGGAATGGATCTCCGCTATCAGGTAGGTTAATTACTGAGCCACACCTTAGAATGACAGCAATTAAACTTCCAGTTCAGTTAACTCAGGGTATGGCCAAAAAAAATTCAACAGGAGAGAGAATGGAAATTGAGGATCTTCTATTCCCCTTCATTCCCTCTCCAATTTATCCATCTTCCACTGTCTTGAAGGTTTACCAGACTGATTCCCTGATTGTGGGATGTCATATGAGGAGAGATTGGATTTAGATTCCAGAAGAATGAGAGATCTCATGCTGGTTGAAATTCCTTACATCTTTAGAGGCTATTTCCATAAATGCCTATTCAAATATTAGCTTTGCAGACCTGGTAACTAGGACTGGAAACATTACTCAATCAGTCTACATACAAACATCTCATTGGAGCTCAAATGAGCTCGCCAATTATGGATGAGAAAGTATATGGAATGAGCTGTCAGAGGAAGTGGTTGAGGCAGGTACATTAACAACATTTAAAAGATACTTGGACAGGTACATGAATAAGAAAGGTTCAGAGGGATATGGGCCAAACCCAGGCCAATGGGACTATCTTAGACGGGAATCTTGGTCGGCATGGACCAGTTAGGCTGAAGGGCCTGTTTCCGTTCTGTATGACTCTATGATTCTAATTGTCTATAGAACTATCTACATACATTGTTGCAGTCCAGATAGCAGTTCTTAATGGGGGGGACAGCCTTAGAGCAACTATTCTTGTTCACAAGAAATACTATATGTACAACCAAAACTTTTCCAATTTGCTGTCAACTTCAAATCCTTGATTATAATCTGTGATTGCAGCTGTAATACATTATCCACCTTAGTTTCTCAGTAGTCTTTGGTCCACACAGTCACACCAGTATTGTGTAGTTCTGTCTAATTAGAATCATTTGGTTCCATCAAATTATGGGCACAGCACCTCATGTACTAGTCTCTCTTTTTGCCTCTGCCTCTAGAGTCCCACAGGAATTTAACATTAGCCCTTTTTTGCACCTTCATGGTGTTCCCTCACAAACACGGGGCAGCGCAGTAGCACAACAAGTAAAGCTGCTGTCTCACAGCTCCAGCAAACTGCATTCAGTCCTGAAGATGCAAGGTTGGTAGGTTAATTGGCAACTGTAAATTGCCCGAAGTATGTAGGCGAGTGGTCGAATCTGGGGGGAGTTAATGAGAATATGGGGAAAATGAAATAGACTAAGTGTAAGATTAGTACAAATGGGTGCTTTGCGGACTTGGTGGGCCAAAGAGCCTGTTTCTATGCTCCATTACCATATATGCTCAGATAACTTTCAGTTTGACATCTCCACCACCTTTCTCAGCCTTCCACTACCATTGTATTGCCAAAATGTTAGCTAATTTCTCCAGCTATGCTTTGGGAAGACTAAAACCATTGTCTACGACCCCTGGCACAAGTATTGTAGCTTAATCTCCAATTCTACACCTCTCCCAGAAAAATTTAGCATGTTAGAAGGAAACTACAACAATATATGTAAATGATCAACTTTCACATTGACCATAATGGTGTACCCTGTATTTAGTTTGTGCTTATCTTAAATGAGCATATGCTGATGTTAACCAGTCATCCAAAAATTAGTAAACTATTGTTTATAAAAGGAAACAAATTTTAATTGCAAAACTTCTTTTAACTCACAGCAGAATTTATCCAAGGAACAAATTAATAATTGACTTAATTCATGGCAGCAGATCTGCCAAAGATATCAATTCAATTCAAAACCCAAAAGTAATTCTTAAAAACCACTTCCCTTAACTGGAAAATGTTTTATTAACATAGAGGGTTTTAATAAACATAATAAAATGTAGGTAAAACCAGGAATACATTTCAATGAGGCAAAACTGTTCTTCCAAAATAACACTGTAAATATTCTCATTTTGAAAATCCATCACTGTCTTAAAATATACATTGGCAATCACTGCAGTTTACAAACACAAGCAGAATACTACAGGCAAAGATGAGATGCTTGGTATATGTGACATCAGCTTAAATGGGCACTTCTCCCTGGCTTAAAACATGTTTTTACCAAGACTTGGAGTGCCCCCTCCCTTGACATCCTAAATCGAGCTGCGTCTAAGGAGATCTCTCACAGGTTACTGATAACAGCCTATTAATTACAGAAGAGTTACTAACCGCAATGGCAACCTAACAAACTACAATGAACAGAACTAAAACTTGACCCTTTTTAAAAAAAACTGATAGAAAAATACTGCCAAGCAGATGCTTTTTTTGTAAAAGAAATCTGCATCCTGTGTAGATAAAGAATGCATAACTATTGCTTCCACTATGTCAGTGTATTTATTTGTCAGAGTCTGTGGCAACTCACTAATTATAGGGTACATTTGAGATGTTCTAATTCTGCTGGGTTGTAATTACACGCACAGTAAACCCAAGTGCTCACAATTTTAAGGAAATGTAAAGTTAACCTTTCATTCCAAAATGCCAAAAACAAAACTGCCATTCCTCAAGCAACTATATATTTCTTCTTATACCATCATAAGTAAGATACTTATCTTCAATTTAACCCATTCTACTCAGCATTTCATAAAGCATTTATTTGTTTTTGTCACTCAGCATGTCTGCAGAAAGAATTACATGAATGAAGATACAGTAGGGGCTAATTTCCAATACAAAATGCCATTTGTAGAACCAAAATAGTGCAGAGGATGGTGCAAAATATTGCACAGGTGTAAGACACTGCTGCACGGCACTGGTTTTAGGTGAACCTCAGGCAAAAATGGGTTTGGCCCCCATGTCAGATCTTGAGGCACCTTCAGGAACCGCAAAGCCTTGTTCACCTCCGTCCACGTTGCTATTGCCATTCTTTGTTCCTGCCCCACATCTGTGGATGATACAGCTTGGGAGGCTGGTATTGTCGGCACAAAGCAAAAGGGATCCTTGGCTGCAAGAATGCTGGATGGAGATTTGAAAAACGTTTTTTTTTACAGTAGTTGCTAGTGGGTTTTCAGCCTCGTGATTTCCAAGGTGAATACATTGAATGTTAAGACCTGTTAAATGAATGTAGTGTTGAGCACGCACAGTAGATTTCTCTGACATCAACAATACTTAAAAAAAAACTGGTAATACAATTGAAGGAACTTTTATAAAAGTATGATAATATTCTACAAAGTGGGTGCAGTGTCTATTTAAGATAATTAGATTTACAAAAAAATTCTCAATACAATCCGGTCTCCCTGGTTAAACCTACCCCATGAAGTGCAGTTATAGGTCTCTGAATTAGAGGACTCTGATTTATGGGCAGCATGTTAGCGTAGCAGTTAGCATAACTATTACAGCGCTTGCAATTGGGGTTCAATTCCTGCCACTGTCTGTATGAAGTTTGTACGTTCTTCCTGTGACTGTGTGGGTTTCCTCCCACTTTCCAAAGACACATGGGTTAGTAGGTTCACATATATGTAGTTGGACAGTGTGGGCTCGTTGGGCCAGAAGGGCCTGTTACCATGCTGTATAAATAAAGTTTAACTTTAACCACTCTGCCCAATTCACCACCTCTTGTCTGACAAGCTGCCTCCTGACAGGTGCATTTCACACTGACAGATCACTGACCAAACAAAAATCCTGAACCAGAAGTCAAGTCTACCACTCTTCCCCACCCAGCCAACACTGATCCAAGTAGAACTATGCACATACTCTGCAGTATACTTTGTTTTCCAAATTAGAGAAGCTAAGCGGCATCTTCAATATCCACACAGAATTTGTGAAGGAAGGTTTTGCCATTATACCTTTGCAGGGTTGATTGAATGGAGATTATACTGGCCCAACACCTGGGTTATTAAAGAAAGAAAGGAAACATCAATGAACTTATTCTACTGGGACTGTTTCTAAGTGAATGACTTCCTTGGCCTCTATGGAGTTAAATGCATGTTGGCACCACATGGAGAACAGAATGGGAGATGGACAGGAACCTGGTAGGATTCCAACTTGTGTCCTCCATATGACTATACCAATGACAGGGCTTTGCTCTCCTCTCTATTCTTCCTGTCTAGTCACACACCACTAGTTTGAAATAGACCAGTTCTTTGGATAACATGAACCTAACCTTGCATGCACTGATTCAAAACATCTTGAATACCAGTAATTATTCATGGTCAAATATACAGTATAAGCCATTAGTCATAGAGTCATAGAGAGATACAACATGGAAACAGACCCTTTGGCCTATCAATGCATGCTAGCCATCAACCACCTATTTACACCAATCTTACATTCATCCTTTTTTTAAGGATTGAACCCAGGTCTCTGGCATTGTGAGGCAGTGGCTCTTCTACCTGCACCACAGGAGCTATTTAAATAACATTGTTGAAAAGCTGTTACCCTGCCAGGAGGAACCTTAAGCAACATAAGGGAAAATGATCCACTTTATACAGGCTACTGCCATACAAGTTTCTGGCACAGGATACAATGTTCACTTTTAAGGTAATAGAGAATTGCAATGTTATGTGTTAAATAGTTTGTAAGTGTTAAAGCCCACTGTCAGCAAAATATGATGTACACTACTCCTTGAATTTTCTCATTATCAATTTTATTGCCCAATAAACACACACAAAAAGCCTAACAACCACTGTGTCAAAAGTCAATCAGCATAGCTTGGCTGACTGATGCTCTCTTGCAACATAGAGCAGAAGGTTGTCAGTACAAATACCTCCACAAGTATTTGAGTTATGGTCTAGGATGAAAACTCAGTGCCACCTTGAGCCAGCACTACATTATGGGATATTTCCTTCAGATACAAGCTTAGATCTTAAGCATAGAAGGGGACTTTGCATATTTTGGCCAAAACATATCCTTCAGGCAATATTAACAATTAATCTCTCACGGATAGTTGAGGCATTTTGTTCCATGAAAGTTGGGTGCCTTGAATCATTAGCTGTAAAAGCACGTTATTCCAAAGATTTGGAAGACCCCATATTCTCTTCTTTTAAATGGTACAGCAGGTACCATAAATTTGGTTGAGGGATTAAACAGTAAGTTAGGCAGGTGCTAAAGAACCATGAAACTATTCAAAACAAAAAGGGACGTTTCCTGGTGTCTTGACCAACATTCAACCCTTAACCACTATGACCAAAGCACAAATTTATCTCTTTGTTTGTTTGCAAAACACTGCTGGTAAATTTGCTAAATCAACTCTCATTGCAATTCAAAAGCATTGTTTCCAATATTGCGATGCCACCAAAAACATACAACTATTAACTAATGACGTACAGCACAAAATTATAATCTAAAACTGAATAACCAGTTTAGTAGGGTTGGCAACCTGGGAACCAGGTCATTTTGGGGAGTCTCTTACTCTTTATTTGATATCACCAAGGAGTGGTTGTTGGTGCAAGGGAAATATTTGATATTACTCCGTACTTGTCATCAAGGGTGGTGAGAAACCATTTGCTGACCTGCAGTAAGTGATAGTAGTGGGAGAACACTGTTATTACTGTTAAAGTGAATGAATGAGCTTTCAGGAAAGGGAAGATGTCCTTCTGAATGAGGGTGCTGTGTGGAATGATCCACATTGTGGTGGACTCAGATGCAATCACTATGTTTAAGGGTCATTTAGGCAGGCAAGCATCGATGGAAATGGACCTAATGTGGGCAAATAGAATGAATGTAGATGGACAAAAAAGATTGGCATGCACACGGTGAGCTGGAAGGCCTCTCTCTGTGCTGTACTCTGACTCTAAAAGCATCCAAGCTACCGGTGCCCTTACCTTTCAAAGCAGAACATGATACAGCATCCCCTTGTAATGGATGGGAAGCTTTCACAAATTGTCGGCATCCAGTTGGAAAAGGACACACAATGCAGGAATTGCCATACTGCTGGACTGCAGCGCAAGGTCAATGCAAGAGACAGTTCGTGGTTAATAAGGGCAGAGCATTGTTCATGATTTTGCAGCTGCATGCAGGGAGGCAACTAGTGAGAATTTGTTTGTCTCTTTGGAGCTGTCTCTCACAACTCAGTCTTGGATCTTCCAGATGGCAAAACGGATCGATAAAGGAGTCAGAACTCTTGCTGTGCTTTGTGCAACCTCTGACCTGACCTTGCAGCCATGGTAGTCAACTGCCTAATAGTGGTAATTTTCTAACAAATGATGATCATCACATTGTTTCTGTTAAGGGAGCGGAACAGTGGTGATATCACTGAATGTTTAGGGGAAGTGGTGAGATGTCCACACGATATGGATGGTCACTGCAAGGCGCAACAGTAACCTGCTACTTATCAGTGTCTGTTTGTGCACTGAGCTCTGACCAGGCATTCTCAGGGTTATAGGGCAGCACAGCTAGAAGTGGTCTCCCTTCTTGGCCGTCTGCTGCATTCAGTGCTACATCCCCTCTTGCTCTTGTTGCTGTGCAGCAGGAAAGGCTGTGCCTCAGTGACGGTCAGGGTCCAGAGGATGCAGCAGATGATGACGAAGCCCAAGTCCCTCTCAGGTAAGTGATGAGGATCACCATCACTGCCCTAGGTAGTGGAATAGCACACCTAAAGGGATCCCGAAATTATAATTGTGCCACCTAGCACAGCTGGGAGCTGCATCAGGTTAACAAGCCATGGAAGTAGTCAAAAGCCTCTGTACCCCAAAACAGATTTGTTTTTAGCAACACACAAAACGCTGGAGGAACTCAGTGGGTTGGGCAGCATCGATGAAGGGAAATGGACAGTCAACATTTCAGACTGAGACCATTCATCTGGACTGATTCGGGGGGATGGCCAGAATAAAAAGGTGGAAGGAAGGGGGTGGAGCAAGAGTTGGTGGGCTATAGGTGGATCCAGGTGACGGGGATGGTGGTGGTGGGTTGGGGGGGGGGGGAGGAATGATAGGCAGATGGAGGGGAGAGTGGGAATAGGGCAAGAAGCTGGGAGGTGGTAGCTGGAAGTGACAAGGGGCTGAAAATGATGGAATCTGATAGGAGAGGAAGGTGGACTGGCCAGTTCCCTCCATAGATGCTGCCTGACCCGCTGAGTTCCTCCAGCATTTTGTGCGTTGCTCCAGATTCCAACATCTGCAGTCTTTTTTTTTTAAAAGCCCTGGTGATTGAAATAAAGTAGGAGCAGAGTGCCTCAGAATGAACTCATCGTTTGAACTGCCCAGATGCTTGGTAACATCATGAGTATTTTGTTTGTTGGTGGTAACCACCCCCCTGCAGTGACACCCTTTGTGACTCATGAAGGCTTCAGGTTCACGTGTGGAATTCACAACACGATCTGAATGCAGCTCATCATTCCCTAACCCTTCAGGAAAGTGCGTAATGTGCACACCAGTGGTATTAATCCACCTACAAACCCCTAGAAATGACAGTTTATCGATAACATTGAATCACAGATATTTAATTAACACTTGCTAGTGATTGCATGCAGAAAAGGGGAATTGAATTTCAAGGTTAAGTGTTGCACTTGCCCTGTTTAAGTGGACCATTCATTATTTTCAAATGTGAATTGAGGGGAGCATAGACATGAAGACTGCAGAATGAAGTTATGGAGGGAGATGAGGGAATTCTGAGGTCAGGGTGGGTTGACTTATTCAGGAGGCTCAATAATGGTCTCCCTATGCTTCCAGATGAGGAGCAGCAGGTAACAAGGGATCAAAAGGAAGCTGCAAATGCCAGAGGCAAACCTTGGTACCTGTGGTTCTTGGCTCGGAGAAGAGATGAAGTCCCCGGGCAGGGAGCACAGGAAGTGCACCACTGGTTAGCTGCCAGTGTCCAGAATGATTCAGAGACTAATTACTTCAGGG
>JARFYF010000094.1:16439706-16453717 GCA_030265395.1 Rhina ancylostomus | reverse complement strand
TAAAACTCGAACTCTTAATAAGCTGATCACCATTCTCTACAATGAGACCTGTTTGATGAGCACCTCAACAATGTCCCTAAACATTCATTCCCTCCACCACCAATACACTTTCCCTGCAGCTGCACCAACTACAAAATGAACTGCCAAAATGCAATTGTTGAAGTACTCCGACAGTTCCTCTCCAACCAACAACTTTCTGCACTCCTCTCTGAACTTGGTTTGATTCCTCGACTTGATAGTAGTGGTTCAGTGAGGGGCCTGCTGGGCCATGAGGTTGCAGTGGTGTATTGCTGCTGCTGTATGGTCCACAGCTCCTCATGTATGTCCAGTTTTGAGCTGCCAGATCTGTTCTGAATCCACAGCAGGTCTACTGACGTACGTTGGAGAGCATGCTGACTGGTTGCATCACCGCCTGGTACGGAGGGGTCCAGTGTGCAGCATTGAAAGAGGCCGCAAAGGGTTGTAGACTCAGTCAGCTCCATCGCAGACACAACCCTTCCCATCATCGAGGACACCCTCAAGAGGTGGCACCTCAAGAAGGCGGCGCCCATCATTAAGGACACTCACCATCCGGGACATGCCGTCTTTTCCTGACTACCACCGAGGTGCTGCTACAGGAGCCTTAAGACCCACACTCAACATTTCAGGAACAGCTTCTTCCCCTCTGCCATCAGATTTCAGAATGTTCCATGATACCATGAACACTACCTCATTATTTCTATTTTGCACTATTTATTTTTGTAACTTAGTTATTTTTATGTCTTGCACTGTACTGCTGCTGCAAAAACAATACATTTTATGACACATGTGAGTGATAATAAACCTGATTTTGATTCTATCCCTTTTAGCATGATTATAGTGCCATGCAATCATGCTAATTCAGTGTGAAGTGAGCACTTTGCTGTGGTTACTTCCGTCAATGTCATTGTAGTCAGTAAATCGATGAGGAGGAAGTCAAGTAGGTTTATCCCTCATATTGGTTCCCTCATTACTTGCTGCAGACCCAGTTTGGAAACTGGGTTTTCCATTATTTGGCCAATTCCACCAATGTGATGGACCTTTGCAGTCTCCCAACCAGAGTACATTTTGTGCCTTTGCCACTTTCGGTGCTTCTCCCAAATGTTGTTCAACATGGAGGAGGACTGCTTCATTGACTGAGTGAAGATGGTAGGTGGTTCTCAGTCTTGTGATGAACAGATGGGAAATGGGAAAGGAATGGGCGTAGCTGCAAGGTGCTGGCTTGCGGAGTGATGTGCCAAAATAGACTGACAAGGCAGATTGAGGAGGATTCTATCTGATCTGAAACACTGTTCCTCTTGCGTTACGAAATTTTGAGTAGCAGAAATTTGCCCTTACAAATTCACAAATCAGTACCAAAAAAACTTGAAATACAGAATAAAAATTCACTCTTACGGAACTTATATATGACAAAAATAACAAAGTAAACAAAGATGCAAAAGAAAGAACTGTCGATTTTCATCAAGGGTTAGCATTATGGAAAATCATGATATGGACAGTTTTCTAGAAATGCAGCCCCTCTGTAATGTGGGGGTGCACACTGAGACTCCATGGGGTCTGGATTCAATTTTGACGAATGCTAGGGGCTATTCCTTCCCACCTGTATACCATTATGCTGCTACCTGTAGTGAGTCTGTCCAGCCAGTGGGACAGAATGTAGCCAGGGATTATGATGGAGAAGTCTGGCATTATCTGTAAGGTTTGATTCAATAAGTATGACAATGTGATGGATGAGTGCAGCTCCAATAACACTCAAGGAACTTGAACTCATCCAGGACAATAAGCCACTTGAGTGGCACCCCATCATCCCTGGCAGCTCATCAACTGGGGCATCTGGAGATGCCATTTCTTGGGTGCCTGAAATGAGAAAAGCACAATAAGCATAGGAGAGGCACATTAAAATTACTTGAATTTTATAAACAGTAGTGTGGCATGAGGTAAAAAGAGTGATGCAAATAGGATTATGCTATTATCTTAAATGATTTCCAAGCCACTCTTTCCTCTGTGCAATGTGTCCTGTGAGCAAACAAAGCTCTCTCACTCGGTGTTGGAATCTGCAGCTGCTAGCCACCAAGAGTGGAAAGTTAGTGCCAAGGTGCTCACATCAGTGGGCAATGATTATGTTCCTGTTAGAGATAGAAAATTGACTTAAATCAGCACAGGTTCATTTGAAGTGGTGGGAAAGACTCCTTGTTATTATGTACTAATGAGAAAAACATTGCATTAGCACTGCTTATCATTGCACAGAGCCTTTTTTTATTAAAAAAAATTGAACAAGGTCCTCATATATTTCCATTTCAGGGCTAATTAATGTTTTAACCCCCAAAAAGGAGGGCATTTGTTTTGTTCCGAAGCTGGCTCTTGGGTAGTACTATTCAATTATTCCTCCTCCCTGATTCTTTCCCCATAGTACTACAATTTTCTCCTTTGCAATAATTCATGAAATTCATTTTTGAAAATAAACATCAAATCTGATTCCACTCGCCGTTCAGAAAGTGTATCCCTGATCATAACTCACTGTGTAAAGAAATAGTCATTGGGGAATTATCTTAAATCTGCGTCCCTTAGTTACTAAACACACAGCTCATGCAAACATCATAGTTCATTCGGGCACCCCCCACCAGGACTGCCTCAGGGCCCTTGGTTGCTCCCTCGAATGGAGGCCCAAACTGTCCCCAGGCACCACCTTGCTCCACTTGCCTGAACTAGTTCTCGCATTGAACAACTTATCGTTTAATTCCACTCAGTTCCTCCAAGTAAAAGGTGTTGCTATGGAAATCTACGTGGGTCTGGCTATGTATAGTGCTTACAAATAACATCCTTTATTTCAGTCTACTCACATACTCTCCCTCACTACTTTTTCCAGAACATTAACTAAACTGGTCCTGTTTCTCACCGCGAGGAATATTTAATCAACATAGCTTTGAAATTCCATGCTCCAACCTTCACATGCTACATGGCTCACTTTTTCTTTTCCTTCAGTCCTGAGAATCACATTTTCTCTTTCAGCGTTCTGAAGAAATGCACACCCTTGATATCCTGGACCATTCCTTAATCATTCCCCAAGTTCTGTCTGTTCCACAGCACTTTTCTCTGCAAACACAGGATATACTTCCTTTCTTCCTTTTATGGATGTCACCAACTAATCCAAGTGATTTGCTTCATCTTCCAATACACTATACTCACAATTCACAATGCAACCTCCTTTGCACTGGGGAGACCAAACGGAAGTTGAATGGAACACTTCTGTTCATTCAACAAGTGTGAGCTTGACCAGCTCAGAGACATCTTGGTTGGCATTGACAAGTTGGGCTGAAGGACCTGTTTCCATGCTCCATGACTCTATGACACTTCAGCAGTGGAGTATGGTTGTTTCAAGTGGATGATTTAGATACCACAATGAATTCTTCCAAATACCGTTGGCACTTCTTGTCCTACCTGAGCACTACAGCAAAACATCGCCATTCACTGGATCATTGTGCCAGAACTTAACTATCCCGAGCTACTTCTTTCCAATAGATTCACATCCATTTGAGTACCTTTATTATCCCAAGGTCTCCCTCTCCTGTCCTACACAGGCTAAGAACATTTCAATCTGTTGCCTCTGAAAATAGTTTCTGCAGAAGCAAATTGCTATATTTCTGTCTGATTAATATAAATTTCACTTTGAAAGATAAATTTGATGATCAATGAGCCTTTAATTTGTTAAAGGATTTCGAATTCTGTAGCAGGACACTATTTCCCAATCCTAAATGTTTCCACTCAGATCACCCTAAATAGTTGGATGAGGCTGACTCAGATAGTATTGATGCAGTTCAGTGACTGCACCAGTGACATCTGAAGGTTTAGTTAACTGAAAATAATCAAATATCTTAATCTTTAGAATTTGTTAGATCAATCATAATCAATTGGAGTTGACAAATTTAGAAGCATTTCCACTAAAAATTCTAGATCAAAAGAAAGATATCCAGATTAGTTGAATTCTTGTTTCTTTTAGATATTGACCAATCTGGACTATATCTCCTGACTTTGTTATTCAAGTAACATCATTTTTAACACAAAACCTAGGGTGGAAGGGGTAGATGGACTGTTTGTGGTTAATTCAGCCAAGATCCTCTCCTTGGATCACTATCCAATGACCTCTGCTGGTGAGTATGTCTATGTAGACCTTGATGAGGGCAGAATCAGATTCACTTTCAGAGTACAATGGGTCAAACTGAACTGAAAATATCTTGCTAAACTTATTTAGATGTATGTATGTTATTAATGTTGGTATTTTTACTTTTATCAAAACTAGCCATGAAAGAATACCAACATAAGAGCACAATGTTCTGCAACAAAAATTTCACGGGTAATAGTCTTCCAGCTGCATTATCTCCCAGCCATGTAAAGGCTCATAATGTTACCTTTGTCATTTATAGATCTGTCATTTGCTACTTAAGCAAATTCCAAAAAACACGTTGGAACTTGTACAAGGGTAAGCCTAAAAGTACAGAACATTCAATTGTGCATGATTTTTCTGATTTGACTTAAGTCTACAGAACAATGCCTTCTTCCATCCTGATCTTTGATAGCCTTCCCTTGAGATATGAATAGATTGAAAATGCAAGCAGGAAAAAAAGCTTGTTAAATAAAACTGAATTTGTCTCAGTACAAAGAAGAGCAATCAAACTTACAGGTGCTGCAAAATATAAGCTGAAACATTGAGCTGAACATAAGGACTGCAGGGAACATCCCTCCATGTGAAAAGTCTGGATTCTTAAACTTGATTGTGGTAACATTTCTTATCAATTACTCTTTGTATCTATCTATTAAAATAATTGTCTAATTCAAGAAATAGCTGCTGCACTTGTTCCAAATGTTCAAACTCCTGTTGGGTCCTGTCTTGAAAATGCAAGACTAAACGTTTGCACCTTCCTAAAGATGTAGGGACCTTGGAAAGAAAGTGAGTAAAATGAAATGAAAGATGCACTTTATGATGCACACAAGTATTTCAATGCTACAGAAGTTATACTTGCTCCACACAGACTATTAATACACGAATTGAATGCAAAAATTTGTATTCCAGCAAACCATTTTGATTATTTGTTATGGTGCCAAGGGTTATGCAAGATGATTTTAGTTGGAAGAGCTGAATGAGGCTTTTTTCATCTCCTTTATGAAAATAAGAACAATAACATCTGATTTCATCACAGCTGCACTCATGAGCATAAAAGCATTTGTGTCACTGCACAATTACAGCTTTATATCCCCTGTTAACTTTCGGTTACTTGAAACTAACAGTTCTTGTATCTGAATCATCAGAGGACAAAAAAAAAATCAATACAATGAGAGAAACTTATTGAGAACTTTGCCTTTATGATTGCTTATATAATTGCACAAAAACATGTGGCAGATGGGAAGATTGGACAGAATTTTTTAAAAGATTAATAATGAAGGAAAATAATAAAGTATGGGTAAAGCTAGCCAGAGATATAAAAACAGGTAGTAGGAGTTCTCACAGAAATTTGAAAAAAAGTTAAGAAAGTAAGGTTTGATCTCATATGGTTACAATAATTTTGGCCATTCTATTATTAAATAGTGGTGTAGGATTGACAAGCCACATTGTCTACTGTTTCTCCTGATTTATGTGTTCATAACAACAGGTTTATTCCATTTCGTTATACAATTCCGAAAAGGTTTCAGTTTATTGTATTATAACTCCGAGCTTGAGTTATCCAAGGATGTAAGTGATCCAAAAGCAGTGCATCAGATAAACAAAGTAATATTTTCTGCAAGACTTGCACCATTAACAGTAGCAGTATGTACCTAACCCACAGTTAATTAAGTAATTAACCCACAGTTTAAAATTTCACATAGCTTCTGGTTTTACTACATTGAAACACCATATGCAAAATATCAATCTTTCACATATGAAATTCTGGCAATGAAGTAGGTAGTGATGAGGACAACATTATAATTGGCACATGTCAGGGTTACATCCAAATTTTAATTTTATTAAAAATGATTCATTAGGCAATTATTGAAGTAATTTTCTCCTGGTCCTCTTCCCCAGAACATATAGGGGAGGACATAAACAATAGAAAATGTTTTGTTATGCAGTTTTCTTCGTAAAGTACCAATAATGGGTGCTTTTGCCACCTGCTCTCCTTCACAGCAATTCTACAGAACATTCAAGTACTCTGCACCTTGCTTTATAACTTAGAAAATGTTTATCTTTAACAATATTTTGAAATGCCACACTAAGTACTGATCAGCTACGGGGAATGTTTTGTTTTTGTGATTTAATTATAGATTTATGAATTGCTTATGAATATGGTATTTGGATATTTGGCAGTGTTCAGGAAAAGTAATCTCTTAACTTTTACTGGCAACACCATTGTTAAAGAACATCAGTCAAATTGCCACATAGAATTGCCTTTTGTTTGTTATATCAAATTGATAACAACATTCAGGGCTCCAAACATTACCGATTATCATTGAATACTGAGATTCTATTTTACAATATACAACAAAATGCAAAGATTCCTCTCCTATACTTACTTTAAAAAGCTACCATGATATTTCTGGTATGGGCTCATGATCATTTTATGGAACAAAATCTTTGGTACTGCAGTTCATTGCCAATAGTTTGATTTTTAAAATGTCTTCTTCATGGATTTTTATCTGCAATAGCAGATCTGCCAAATGAAGCCATGTTGGAAGAGATGAGGAGTGGAATTCAACTGATCGGGGTACAAAATAGACAGCAGCACAATGGCAACACATTATGCATGTTTCCTTTCCACTAAAGTTAAAGGGGAGATTATATTTTATATCCATTCTGTTTAATGTAATTACCAGGGTCAATAATATGCACTGACTAAATAAATTTAAAATAGCTTTTCATTTTATGCTGCTTACACCTGTTTTCATTCAGTTTTTGAAAATAAAAATAGAATCACAGTATTCAATGAAAGTCAGTGATTTAATTTAACTATGTACAAAATTTTTTATCTCCAACCCATTTTTGAAAAATCAGCATGGAGCAGGCCAAATATATACCAATATATGAGGAAAACAGAATAGGAAGTAAACACATGGCAGCAGGTTATATAAACACAAGAGTACATATTTGTGTAGAATTAATTTTAGAACATATCTGTCAGCTGAAGAGTTTAAAGGGTGGTGAAAATTTACTTAATTTTGTTTAGTATATGAAATTAACTGCTATAGAGAACTTCATTGAAGCCACACCTTGCATCACCTATGTAAAATAGCTAAGTAAGGTTATGCTTTAGTATCTAGATCTTAGGTTGGATAGAGAACTATGTGCACCTTTGTAGATACGGAGTAATTATTAACCGTAACTGTGCCGGAGCTGACCACATATTGAATTTTACATGGTTTAATAATGGGGCTTAGGCTGTTCATCTTCAATAACAATTGGATAAAATGACAGAAAGAATAATCTGCAGTTGTGGTTAATATGAAGATTTTTTTTGCTGGATAAACTAACTGTGAAATGCCTTGGCGTATTTACATTACATTAAAGGCACATTGTGAAAAGGAAGTTGTTATTTTATCTTTAAAGAATTTAGGAGTTTGCACAAACAAGTTCACAAGTAGATTTCAAAGCAACAGAAATGGACCATAATGACAGATATCTTTCAATATAGCTAAGCACAGCATGATACTTGTAAAAACATTCACACCCTACCATGCTTCAAGTTCATAGTACTAAAAGGAAGGCAGATCTTACTATTGTAATTAATGAATCATTAAAAATCAATGAGTAGTTTAATGAGGCTATCACAAAGCAAATGATTGCTATGTGTAGTTAGGTTAATTCGAGTCATACAGCACAGAAACAGGCCCTTTGGCCCAACTGGTCCATGCCAACCACAGCATCCTCCCCGCTAGTCTCAGTTACCTGAGTTCAGCCCATAACCCTCCAAGCCCCTCCCCTCCATGTACCCATTCAAATGCCTCTTGAATATTGCAATTGTACCTGTGTCGACCATTTCCTCTGGCAACTCATTCCAGGTACTCACCAAACTCTGTGTAAAGAAGTTGCCTCTCAGGTCTCTTTTAAATCTCTCCCCTCTTATCTTGTATCAACACCCTCTAGTTGTGGACTCCCCAACTAGACTACGACCATCCACCTTATCCATACCCCTCATGATTTTATGAACTTCTGCGAGGTCACCCTTCATTCTCCTACACACCAAGGGAATAAAGATCCACCTCTCCCTATAACTCAGGCCCTCCTCATCAGGGAGCATCCTCGTAAATCTCTTCTGCACCCTCTCGAGCTTGACAATGTCTTTCCTACAACAGGGTGACCAAACCTGTAACACAATACTCCAAGTGCAGCCTCACCAATGACTTGTATAACTGCAACATGATGCTCCTGCTCCTAAACTCAATGCCTGACTGAAAGCCAGCATGCTAAACACATTCTTCACCACCCAGTCTACTTGTGCAGCCGCTTTCGGTGGACTGTGCACTTGTACTCCCAGATTCCTCTGTTCCACAACACTTATCAGTGCCCTGCCATTCACTGTACAAGTCCTACCCTAGTTTGACTGTCCAAAATGCATCACTCACACTTATCTAAGTTGAAATCCATCTACCATTCCTCAGCCCATCTCCCGAACTGATCAAGATCTCTTTTCAATTCATTGTAAACTGCTTCACGAACAACAAGACCTCCTAATTTAGTATCATCAGCAAACTTGCTATTCGTGCCATGTACATTCATATCCAAATCATTTACATAAATCATGAATAATAGAGGTCCCAACACTGACCCTGGGGCACCCCATTAGTCACAGGCCTCTAGTCAGAGAATTGACCTTCAACTATCATCCTGTGCTTCCCATCATCAAACCAATTCTGAATCCACCTCACTAGCTCCTCCTGAATCCAATCTAACCTTCCAGATCAGCCTGCCATGCGGGACCTTGTCAAAGGCCTTACTAAAGTCAAGGTAATATTACAAGCTAATTAAATCTGAAATTAGAAGGACAATTCCCTTTTAGTCATAGGCATTAATCAGGCTGTATTTACAATAATGTTCCAGTTCTGGTATTCTCTTATATGAGCATTATCCAGATTCTGGAAAGGGTTTAGATATTTTAGTGATATCTAGTTCAACAATCCTGAGTGACAGCAGGCTGAGAAGTTGATGGCTTTTACTTTGGAAAAATGAAAAGATTGAGAAATAAGGACTTAAGTCTGTAAATAATGGCATTAGATTGTGTACACATAAATAATTATCTGAGTTAGAGATTAGAGAAGTGGCAATAGAAGTGTTAAGAGTCTCAAACTGAATTAGATGGTAGGAAGAATCACCTTCTGCAGGGAACCACTGCTGAATTATGATTCACTGGGCTTTGGCTACAAGGAGAGATTGGATAGGCTGAATTTGTTTACACTGGAGGTTAGGAGGCTGAAGAGTGACCTTACAGAAGTTTGTAGATGATGAGGGGCATAGTTAATCAGTCTTATTCCCACAGTTGGGAGTCTAAATTAGAGAGCAATGGCTCAAGGTGAGAGGGGAGCAATTTAAAGGAGACTTGAGGGATAGGTCTTTCTAAACAGAGGGTGGTGGTTATCTGGAATGAACTGCCAGACAAAGTGGTAGAATCAGATACAATTACAGTTTAAAAGGCACTTGGACAGATACTCAAAAAGAAAGGAGGGACGCAGACCTAATATAGGCAACTGAGATTGGCATGGATAGGCATCAAGGTTGGCATGGAAGGTTGAATCGAAGGGCCCATTTCTGGGCTGTACAACTCTATGACTCTATTGCAAGTCTTTAAAACAGGACCGCATTTGTTCCTGCCAGTGCATGACATCTTGCATTACAGAAGCTGGTGGTGTGTGTTTAGTAGGGTACTCTTCTGACTTGTTTGATTCCTACAAATCGGAGAGGAATTTCCCTGTTTTCTTGCCACTTCCAAGCAAGTCTGTGAGACAGGGAATGGGAAGAAAACTGAGATGTGGTTAATGGTGTGATGATGATACAGGCATGATGGATGTCTTTTAACCTGTGGTTATAACTGCCCTAGTCAGTATGCTATGTTTAGCAGAACTTCTTCTGTCATTACTTCACCAAATGTTCCTCCTGCCTGCCTCTCCATTCCTTTCTCTTCCTCTTCACATTGCCAATCTTTGGAATATAGGAGATAACATTAAAGCCATTTTTACAATAATAGGTCAGCGAGAATTGAATTTCTCAACTTTGTTCATTAATCATGAGTATGAAACATATCTGGCCTTAAAACCCTTGCTATTTTGAACATTAGAATATATTAGGTTGGTATGAAAAGTGCTTCAATTAGCGGCAATGGGCGGCACAGTAGCGTGGTGGTTAGCCCGACTCTATTACAGCACCAGCGACCCGGGATCGATTCCTGCCGCTGCCTGTAAGGAGTTTGTACGTTCTCCTGTGTCTGCGTGGGTTTCCTCCAGGTGCTCCGGTTTCCTCCCACATTCCCAAGACGTATGGGTAGGTTAATTTGGGGTTTAAAATGGGCAGTGTGGATTCGTTGGGCCGGAAGGGCCTGTTACCATGCTGTAAATAAAATTTTAAAATTTAAACAATTTAAAAAGATGAAAGTGAGAAAGCATGGATACTTATATTAAAGCATATGTGGAGATGAGCAAATGAGTAATTAATATCTTATGAAGCAAACACGAGGAAGAGAAAAGCAGTCAGAACACAATGGTAGTCTTGCAGCTCTGACCACAACAGCTCTGGTCTTACATGGAGATGATCGGTCCGGAGGCTGGAACACAGGAAAACTGGACAAACAACTCCCACTCTTGAATTAAGTGTTTGCTTGAAGTGTATATGATTGTTTCTTGAGCTGTCTAATTTGTTTAACCTCTTTAGTGAGTCATATTTTTTCATAACTGATATGAAATGTAAGGGTGCTGTAAGTGTTAAAATGTAGGAAGCTTGATAACTTTTGAGTTACATGGGTGAGAGAGGGGGGCCGTAGTGGATGTGTTTGAAAGAGAACAAAGGCTGTTAGTGTTTGTTAAGTAAGTAAGAGACAATGTCTCCTTGTGTGCATGAGGTCATGCTGAGAACTGAAAGCTATTAATCTTTTGTAGTATTATCTTGGTTGTTGGAAATGTTCATTTTCTCTTTAGGAAACAAGAATATTAACAATTTTCTTTCCCGTTGTAATTTATGTTTTACTTATCTGAAGAAAACCAAAGGCACCTGAAGAAAGAATAGCAACAAGTTGCTGGGCTTGTTCTGGTCACCATACTATACAAAGGATGCAATTAAGCTAGAGAGGGTGCAGAAAAGATTCACAAGGATGTTGCTGGGACTGGAGGGCTTGAGTTATGAGGAGAGACTGGATAAATAGGGACTTTCTTCCTTCAAGCAAAGGAGGCTGAGGGGTGACCTTACAGAGGTTTGTAAAATCATGAGGTGCACAGATAAACTGGATGGTCACAATCTTTTTACCAGAACAGAGGAGTCTAAAACTAGAGGGTATGGGTTAAAGTGAGAGGGGAAAGATTTAAAGGGACATGAGGGACACATTTTTCACACAGTGCGGTGGTATATGGAACAAGCTGCCAGAGGAAGTGGTAGAGATGGGAAGAATTGAAACACTTAAAAGACATTTGGAAAGGTTCATGGATAGGAAGGGTTTAGAGAGATAAGGGCCACAGACAGGCAAATGGGACTCATTCAGAAAGGCACCTTGGTTGGCATGAATGAGTTGGGCTGAAGGGCCTGTTTCTGTACTGTATAGCTCTATGACTATGAGAATCTCTGATCCAGATATGAGAATCACATATATTAAAAACTGACAGTTTGTGAACAATTCTACTTAGCATATTGGTAAATAATTTGGATGTAATCTTAAATGTTTTCATCCCTTACATGAACAATGATAGCTTATTGTGTTTTCTGAGATTCTATTTGATTTTGGATCCTTAATATAGATATTGTGCAACCTTCTAAAAGTCAAGAAGCTATGGAGGAGAAGGTGCTTATTGTATTATACTCATGCCTAAGTTGAAATGTTGTTAGGCTGGAAAAGCTAGAAAGAAGTTAACCATTTTTGTCCTGGTAACTCTTTTGTTCAAATTGTTTGACTTTAAAGTGTTGAATTAACCCCTTGGGCTCATGAGGTAAGATGCAATGGATTCTGTTATTTTCTTTTTAAACAAGTGAAGATGACTTTCTACAAGCATGTAGCATTGAGATAATTCATATCTAAGGTTATGCCTATCAGAGACTTGGACTTAATACATTAGGGCTGTTTGCTATTTTATAAATTAAGATATAGAAACAGAAACTTACCATAAATCTATGGAAATGATGAAATATTGATTGCAGTTTAAAGGAAGCTATGCATTATGGGATTTTACTGCACATTAAGGAATAAAGTTTTCATTTGAGAAACAAAGAAGAATTTTAACAAAACTTGTCAGTCCAATAATAAGCAGCTTATTTAGGAACAAGAAAACTGAACAAATAGGGATACTCTTGAAAATTTTGCAATTTAAATAATCAAATAAGACTGTGCTAGAAACTTAATGTTTAAGCAGTGTTCTGGAAATGCTGTATTGGATTGTAAAAAAGACAAAATGGTAATTTCTAGATTACAAATAGGAATTCACTCCACTGTTGGAGAAGTTTACATACTTCATACCTATTCACTTGGAGAAGTGCTTGAGGGGAATTACACAACCTAAACACTTGGGTAGAATTCACTAATAGAGAACTGTTTGATTTTTGAAGTGAAAGTCAGGAAAGGTGTAGTTGAGTATAATTAATTATTTCCTCTTGAAGAAGTTTGTGTTCTTGTCTATGAATATTTTAAGAGAAATGCTTTTGATAATCGACCACTGCCTGAGGTATAGAGAATCAAGCCTGGATCTGTGTTCTTTTGATAATCACCTGAAAGCCAAAGATTGGCTCAGAAGAAATGATGCATGATTCTGCAGATGTGATTGGTTGTGAGTAAGGCAATGTACTGTGGAAATGCACAGTGACTTTGCATTGAAGAATAGGTCTTAGACATGCACAATGTATCATGAGATGGTTATTGTGGTTCAGAAGAGAGGTTACAGTTTAAATCAAGGCATGGGCACAATTAAGATAAAAACTGACATTGGAATTTAAAAGGGATGAAGATTTTGGATTGAGATAGTTGAAGGCAAAGAAGAGGGAATACTTTACAGTGATCACCTCTGGGATAGAAATATTTGAAGGAGCACAGAAAAGTGTTATGTTCATTTTTAGCAGTGAAATATTGTCTTCATATTATTTATAGTTTGTAATTGAGAAACTTCATACGTAAGTGAACATGTGACCCAGAAATTCCAATTAGAGAACTTAAAATACATTTGTCAGTTTTATGTAATTAGATCTTCATTGGCTGCTGGTGAGGTACCTGTAGACTGGAGAACAGCAAATGTGGTTCTTTTATTCAAGGGAGGTGGCAGGGATAAGCCAAGTAGTTACTGGCCAGGAGATCCTGTCTGACCAAGCTCATTGAGTATTTTGAAGCTACGGACCAATGCTGGTAAGTGGAATTAGTATACATTGGTGGATGGCACGGACAGGGAGGCCAAAGGGCCTCTTTCTGTGCTGAATAACTCAAAGATGCTAATCATTATGGCAAAGCAAAACTAATGTGAAAATTAGAAATTTTATTGATGTCTGATAATGCTCACTGCCAAGAATATCTAATGAAGTATGGGGGTACTTGTAAAAAGCAGGGTTAGATCACTGAGAGAGAGAGAGAACAAGGGAGAAGTTATCAAAAGGTCCATATTGCAAAAGTAAGTGACATTTGTCACAGAAATAAAGACAATTAGTACAACGGTAACATTCAGGGAGTGGTTCAATTTGCAGAAGAGGAAAGGCAACTAATAAATGAAGCATGAAATGGATTTTTGAAAGGGGACAGGATTAAGGTAGCTCTGGGAATTGATAGTTATGAGCTAAGATTAATGAAAAGCATAGATG
>JARFYF010000094.1:16341427-16352136 GCA_030265395.1 Rhina ancylostomus | reverse complement strand
AAGAGGAAGAAATGCAATAAGGAAATGACAGGACACAGAGGAGAATTGATATACAGAGGAAAGTCCAAAGCTCACTGAAAGGAGCAAAACAAGTCGATAAGGGTGGTAAAGAAGGTGTACAGCATGCTTGCCTTCATTGGTCAGGGCACTGAGTATAAAAGCTAGCAAGTCTCGTTGCAGTCATATAAATCTTTGGTTAGGCCATATTTGGAGTTTTGTGTCCAGTTCTGGTCACCACATTACAGGAAGGATATGGGGACTTTGGAGAGGGTGCAGAAGAGGTTCAGCAGGATATTGCTTGGATTGGAGTGTATTAGCTATAAAGAGAGGTTGAATATACTTGGACTGTTTTTGCTGAAATGTAGAAGGCTGATAGAAGTACGTAAAATTATGAGAGGCAGAGATAGGGAGGATAGTCAGAGTCTTTTTCCCGGGATGGAAATATCAAATACTAGAGGGCAAAGGTGTGCAGTGAGAGGGGGAAAGTTTAAAGGAGATTTACAAGGCAACTACTTTATTCTTATAGAGAGAGTGATAGGTGACAGAAAGCACTGCCAGGGGAAGTGGTAGGAGCAGATATGATAGCAACATTTTAGACAGACATATAAACTGGTGGGGAATATGGACCCTGTGCAGGCAGATGGGAATAATTTAGATTGGCATCATGGTTGGCACAGGCATCATGGGCCGAGGGCCTGTTCCCATACTGTATTGTTCTATGTTCTAATTAAAAAAAAGGATCTGAAATTCCCCTTTCCTTTCCTCTTAGCCTTATAGTCCCCAATAAAATCAATGGATCTGCAGATTCCTGGGAAGTTCAGTACACAAGTAACTTAACAAAGAAAGTGCCCAATATCGTTCATAGACTTACACAGCATAGAAACAGGCCATTCGGTCCAACTTGTCCATGCCAACTAAGATGTCTTCCTGAGCCAATCCCACTTGCCTGCATTAGGCCTATATTCCTCTAAACCTTTCCTATTCAAGTATCTGTCCAAAAGTCTTTTAAATGTTGTAGTTGTACACACTTCTATCATTTTTCTTGCAGCTTATTTCATATACCCACCATCCTCTGTGTGGAAAATAGATCCCCTCTCAGATCCCCTTTAGAGCTTTCCCCCTCATCTTTTTTTCCCAGGGTAGGGGAGTCCAAAACTAAGTCCTCTAGTTTTACATTCCTCTACCCTGGAAAAAAAAGATTGTGACAATCTATCTTATCTATGCCCCTTATTATTTTAAAACACTTCTGCACCCTATCTAGCTTACTCATGTCCTGCAATAGTATTGCGAGAGGAATTGCATGCAGGTGCAGTCTTAACAACATCTTGCACACATGAAATCCCAACTCTTGTACTCAGTGTTCTGCCTGATGAAGGCCAGCGTGCTATACACCTTCTTAACCAATTGGTCTAACTCTGTTGCCATTTTCAGAAAGCTATGTACTTGTACCCCTGCATCCCTGTTCTACAACACTCTTGAGCGTCCTGCCATTCACTGTGTATGTCTTGTCCTAGTTTAACTTTCCTAAAAGCATCACTTCACACTTGTCTGAGTTAAATTCTGCTTGCCATTCATTGGTGCACTTATTCTGTTGATCTAGATCCTGTCGTGAACTTAGACAACCTTTTTCACCACCAATTTTGGTGCCATCCCCCTAAGGGGACCTATTCTCTCTCTAGTTACCCTCTTGCTTTTAATATACAATCTCTGAGGATTCTCCTTCACCTTATCTGCCAAGGATATCTCATGTCCTCTTTCTGCCCTCCTGATTTCCTTATTAAGTGTACTACTACATCCCTCAAGGGATTTGCTTGATCCCAGCTGCCTACACTTGTCATGTTCCTCCTTCTTTTGCCTGACCAAAGCCTCATTATCCCTCACCAGCAAGGGTTCCCCAATCCTACCATCCTTTCCCTTCACTCTAACTGGAATATGTTGACCCTTAACTCTCCCTATCTCACTTTTAAGAGCCTTCCACTTACCAGACATCCCTTTATCTGCAAATAGCCTCTCCTAATCCACTTTTGTAAGATTCTGTCTAATACCATCAAAATTAGCCATGTCCCAATTTAGGACTTTAACTTGTGGACCAGTCCTATCTCAATTCATAACTATTTTAAAACTAATTATGGTCACTGGTCCCAAAGTGCTCCGCCACTGACACTTCAGTCACTTGCCTAGCCTCATTGCCCAATTGGAGTTGCAGTGTTGCCCCTCTCTAGTAGGGGCAACATATTTCTTGAGAAAACTTTCCTGGACATGCTTAACAAATTCTGCTCCATCCAAACCCTTAGCTTGTTCAGTAAATTAGGGCCTTGCACATTGAACTAAACATGCATAGAAGCGCTGAACTGGTTGCCACTTAAAATGATAAATGCCAGCGGTTTCACTCAGAACTGCTGCCACTTTCTGTAAAAATCCAGGCCAATGTGTTTCATGCTATTGTTCATTTTTGCATCTTATTAAAGGGCTCTAAATAAAATGACATTTATTTTTAATCAGGACACATACTGTTGGAGTAGCACATCACACACTTGAAAAATATTACAATCCCACATTTTTAATTGAAGAGCACAACCTCAAGGTCTGAATGTGAAAACAAACTGCTTTAAGCCCATGCTGCTAAATATAGGTACCGCCTCTCTTTATTGCAGACCATAATTGTTACATTTATTTTATGAATTTTTATTTGAATGTTCTAAGTTGCCCAGCAACAACCTAGAAGTACTTTCAGACCTTTTAATTTAATCGTCAGCTCTCCTGGTCATGAACCCTTCTATAAATGGATTAAGGAGATTTTACTCTGAAGATGTTATGAAGTTATTGTAATTTTCAAACAATTAAGAGTAAGTGAGAACCAAATGTTTTCAATAAATTGCTAACAATTTTACTTTTAATTCAAATATTCCCATATTATTTCAATAAACAAAATTCAGAATGAATTTCTGCAAATCAAAGGAATTGTAAAGGCAGAGCACTCTGTGCAACCACTCTTAATATGTATAAAACACATTCAACAAATCTACTGTTTCAATGGACATTTAGTAACGTGCTTCAGCAACATTCAAACAGCATTCACATTTCAAAGCAAAAGTTAATCCAAAATTGAGAGCTAAACATTTTGATTGCACATTTGATCACTTCGCTTTAGCCTAGTTGGTTTCTGAGTATTGACTGTAGCCATTCAGGAGGGTTTCCTCATATCATCTTCAAGCCATCAGGGTTGAACAATGGAAACAACAGAGGGAGAACAGTGAGAGAAGGACTCACAGAACTCTTGTTGAAGAGAACTTCTTCAAAGTAGTCAGGCCTTGAAGAGAATTCATAGTGGAGTAGTATTTGGGAGACACAATAAACTGCAGATGCTGGAATCTGGAGCAAAAATTAAACTGCTAGAAGGACCCAGCGGGTCAAACAGCATCTATAGAGATAATGGGATGGCCAACGTTTCAGGTCGAGAAGTTGCAACAGTCCTTAGGACTGTCATAAGAAAACCATACGGTTCACTAATGCCTCAGGGATAGAAATTAACCTCCTTACCTAGTCTGATCTAGATGCAATACCAAATATGTAGCACATGATTGATTCTTAACCATACTTTGAAATACCTCCCTCAGATCATCATGACTGCTACTTTCAATGAGAAAAAACAATAAAACCAGATGGGCCACCTGGCATTGATCTAGACATTGCATTCAGGCACAACAGAACCACACCCAGCGTTACAATTAATATGCCAGGGTACAAACTTGGCTCAATGAAGAGTATTGGGAACATCCCCAGACAAGCATTAAGTTGAGATTGCAACCTGCCACACAGCATTCAATAAGCAAAGCTAAATAATCCCACAGCCAACAGATCTGATCATAGCTCTGAATTCCTGCCATAACTAGTCTTGAATGGTGGTCCACAAATAAAGCATTAACAGAAGGTGGTAGCTCCAGAAACATCTCCACCATCAACTGTGGTAGGATCCAGTGTGCGAGTGCTAAAGACAAAGGTGAAGCATGCACATCCAGGTTCAGCTAAAGTCAAAGGTGAAGCATGCACATCCAGGTTCAGCCAGAAGAGTTGCACAAATGGTCCATTTCAACTTCTTCCCAAGATCACCATCATCATAAAAGCCAGTCTTCAATCAATTTGATTTATTCCATGTAACATCAGGAAATGGTTGAGAGTATTGGATAAAGCAAACTTTATGGAACCAGAAAACATCCCACCTGTAGCGCTGTAAACTTGTGCTCCAGAATTAACAATAAGTTTCAATAAGTTACAACATTGGCATCTAACTAAACAAAGCCCAGTAATGTCCTGTCCCACAAAATAATGTTAAATTCAGCTCAAAACTGTCCATTGAGACTCCTTGCAATTATCAGCAAAGTACTGGATGTCATCATGACAATTCTATCAAAGCACACTTGCTCATCAAAAGTATGCACTACTTATGGCTACCTTGAGTGTTTCTAGGACCATTCAGCTCCAGACCTCATCAGTGTCTTACTCCAAGTATGAACCAAAAAACTGAATTCCCAAGTCGAAAAGAGAATGACTGCCTTTGATATCCTGACAGGCTTGACCGAAATGTGACATCAAGCAATCCTGGCAAAAGTCCATGGACATCAAGGAGAAAACACTCCATTGGCTGGGTCTCATCTTGTACAAATGAAGAAAGGTGGTGCGTTTTGGATGTTAATTACAGGTGAGTCTAACATCTGTGACAGGGAAATTATAGGGGACAGGATAGTCAGTGAAACTTCAAGGGGCAATCTCGTCTGGCTGATTTGAATGAAGTTTTCCAGGGGTAACTAAATGCGTTGATGAGGGTAACACATTGATGCAGTCTCATGAATTTCAGTAAGGCCTTTAACAAGGTTACATACGAGTAACTGGTCCAAAAGCTTAGAGCCTATGGGATCCAGGGCAGTTTGGCAAAATGGATCTGAAATTGGCTTGGTGGAAGAAGGCAAAGATCAAGGCTTGTTTTTGCAATTGGAACCCTAGGACTGGTTTGTACCATAGAGATAAGAACTGAGACTTTTCCTGTTTGTTTTATGTATATTATTAGCTATCTGGATATGAATAGAGGTGGTATGATTAGTATGTACCCAGATGACACAAAAAACATTGGTGTTGTTGATAACGAGGCAGTGCTCTTCAGCTACAGAATGACATGATGAGTGGGAGAAATGGGAAGAGGAATGACAGATGAAATTTAACCTTGAAAAATATGAGGTCAGGCATTTTGGAAGGACTAATATCGCTAGGATATGCACAATGAACGGAAGGATCCTAGGAAGTACTGGCGAGTAGAGGAGCCTTGAAAGACAACAGCACATGTAGATAGGATGATTAAGAAGGCAAAAAGGCCTTCATTAGCTGGGACAGAGTATAAGAGCAGAGAGAATGCAATTATATAAAATACTAGATTGCACTGGAGAGAAGGTACAGGAGAGATTCAGCAAGATGTTGCCTGGGATAGAGCTTTTCAGTTATGAGGAGAGACTGGGTTTGTTTCTTTTTGGAGCAGATAAAGCTGAGGTGGGGTGTGGTGGGAGGGTGGAAGAGGAGGGGAACTCAACTGGGATATACAAAATTATCAGGAGCATCAATAGGGTAATTAGTGAGGATCATTTCCCCCAGCAAAAGTGCCAATAACCAAAGGATATATGTTTAAGATAAAGGATAGCACATTTAGAGGAGATTTAAGGAAGCACGTTTTCACCCAGATGGTGGTTGAAATCTGAATGCACTGAATGAATGGGTGATACAGATAGTCTCAGAGCATTCAAGTCGTATTTAGATGAGTACTTGAAATGCCATGGCTGGAAAAAGGAATTAGTACAGATAGGTACTTGATGGCCAGCATCCTCACAGCGGCTTAAGGACCTGTTTCCATGCTGTGACTTATGCTCATCACCTCAAACCCAAAACATCATTGCAGAAGTTCCTCAGGGCAATGTCCTCACCCAACTGTCTTCAGCTGCTACAACAATGACCTTAGTTCCACCATAAGATCCAAGGTGGAAATGTTTGTGAATTTGTACACTGATCATGCACAGTGCTCAAATCCATTTGCAACTCCTCAGAAAATGAAAGCAGCAAGGTCTGTATGCAGCAATTTTCAGGCACAGACAAATAAGTGGCAAGTACCATTCTAGCCACAAAGGGTGCAGACAATGACCACCTCCAACAAGTCTAACCACCAACCCTTGACATGCAATATCCCACTGATATATCTATCGAACAGTTCCCCAGTATGATAAGATGGATTCTTGACCTCACAACCTACCTCGTTATGGCCTTGCACCTTATTGCCTGCCTCCCTGCACTGCATTTTCTCTGTAACTGTAACACTTTATTCTGCATTCTGTTATTGTTTTCCTTTGTACTACTTCAATGCATTGATGTAAGGAAATGACCTGCATAGATGGCATGGAAAACAAAGTTTTTCACTGTACCTTGGTACATGTGACAATAATGAACCAATTTACCAATACATAGCAGGTACTAAACTGTTTAGCCCATGCTATTGAGGATTAATTCTTAAACCTTACATTTTTCAAAAGAACAGTGGCAACAGCACCATCTAGTGACTATTTCAAAGTAAATAAGAACAACTTTACATCAATAAGTATTTATGCTTGTAATGCCAGATTGTGCTAAATATATCATCAATTACTGGTGTGCAATGACAGTTGCGCAGATGTGATAATCATTTGCCATGAACAAAATCATGCAATAAAATGAATGAAATGATGGTGAGAAAAGAAAGTTGTCCAACATAAAAATCAGGACCCCTGCTCTTCTTCAAAAAGCACAATATGATCTTTGATAGTTAAATAAAATTTAGTTCAATATCTAATCTCAAGAAACGTGATCAAGAAAATGGTGTACTCACTGCAGACCTAATTATTGTGTTGGAGCGAAGATTAATAATAAATACAGCACATTTTTTAAAACAACAAATAAAATCAAAATACATGATGAGAACTCTCATAAACAAGCTTCTATAAAGTCTTCTGGAATCCCCACATTTACCAATCTATCAACTGCTTCCTCTTTTCACCATGGAAAAAAGCAACAGACAAAAAAACTCATGACTAACATTTTTTTCCTGTACAGTGAAGGAGCTAAATGGTTGGATCAGGATACAAATGCCATTTGAACTGCCAGTAGTCTACAGAATTATAATTTTCAGTTAGGTAACTTTAAACTACACTGTTCATATTCAGAAGCACTGATAAAATATCCCGATAAAGTACAGGTTTCCAAAGTTGCAAGGGGGTACTAATTTCCAAACTTTCTTTATTTGTTAGTCTATTGGCACATAAATTCAGTTGCATTTCATTAACATATTCTATTTGTGGTAGTGCTATTTATTTTTTAGCCAGCTGTCTTTCAGGATTTAGGAAAGGGAGTTCCCCGAGAGGTAGCAATATTGGTGGGGAGTTCTAAAGCAGGAAAATTTCAAAATCTCTGATCTAAACTAAGCTGTGGTACAAAGTAAATATTTGCCATTATAATTTTGAAGACATTTCTTCTTAGCTCTGTTCTGAGTGACTAACTCCCCATTTTGAGACTGTCACCCCTGCCATGGGAAACATCAACTCTGCATTTACCCTGTCAAGTCCCATAAGAATTATTTGATGTTTCAGAGAGAGCATCTACCATACTTCTAAAGTCAAGAGTACAGAAATAATCTGCTTATGCTCTCCTCCTATGACAATTCTGCTACCAGAGGAATCTGTGTGGTGAACCTTTGCCGCACTTCTTCTATTACAAGTTTCCCCTTCCCTCGGAGGGGAAAACAGACTTGTTCAGAACATTCCATTTTAGATGCAATCTCATCAGTGCCCTTTATAACTGAGGTAATACAAAAAACACAAGAAACAAGAGGAGTAGACCAATCAGACCTTCGGGCCTGCTCTATAAATCAAAAGATTATGGTTGATCCAACACTGATCTCAACACCGTTTTCCTATTCTCTCCCCTTACCCCTTGATCTTCTTGTAGCTTAAATATTTGTCCAAGTTGGCATTGAATATATTGAACAATTCACCTCCAAAGACTGATGTCCCTCTAAGAAATAACCAAATTACCTCATTGCCAAATTAAAATAGATGACCCATTATTCTAGAGCTATGCCTCCTAGTTCTAAATACCCTCTCTAAGGAGAACATCCCCTCACCATTCACTTACTCAATACCCCTCAGAATCTTAGATTTCTTTCCAATAGGATCACCACTCATTCGTCTGAACAACAGATATAAATCCAACCAGCTCAACTTCTCTACATACATCAATGCCTTCATCCCATGAATCAACCTTGTGTACCTACTTTGCACTGCTGCCATTCGATGTATATCATTCCTTTAAATGGAGACTTAAATGTACAGTATGCAGTACTCCAGCATGCTGTTGTCTCTGCTCTTGCTCTCAAATCCTCTTGCAATAAAGGCCAACGTACTATTTACGATCTTAATTAGTTTCAAATTGTGGATATTAACCTCCAGTGATTTGTGTACAAGGACATCCAAATATCTGTGAAGACCATTTATTCCTCTGTGCTTTGTTTTAATCAATCTTCAATCCACTTCAGTATATTACTCCCAATAGTATACATTCTATTTCTGTTTAATAATCTCTTGTGTGGCCTCTTATACCAGGGCTTCTGAAAATCTAAATACATCACTTCAGTATCTATCCTATTTACTATTCAAAAAATTCTAATAGATCTGTCAAACATAATTTCCTTTCCATAAATCCCCACTTATTCATCTCTTGTCTAGGTAATTTAAGTTACAAGCTTGTATCATATTATTTTCATGTGTGCCAAGCTGGATCCAAGTTCGCTGTCCAGTCAACTATGACTGCATCCTAGCCCCACTCCATTCTTTTCTCCTCTTTCTATTTATTCCCTTCATGAATTTTACTTCCTCACTACAGCAACATATCCCAGCCAGCCTATTCTACATGCAAGCTGAGTAGCTGCCCTGTTCGGTCCCATGCTCAAGTTCCTTCAGGGTGACCCAAAGATAACCTGTGCCCAGGTGTCGCATCTTCTGGCATATCATCTGGAGCTCACCCTTTATGAGAACCCACACCAACTTGTGCAGCTTATCATCCTGTGATAATCTTGCTCCTTCATTAATCTTGACTTTCCACATACCCAATTGAGAATCAGATATCACCAATGCCCGACATACTGCACACTGAAGAACACACAAGAAAACAGCATCAGAAGGCCAACTGGTCTCTCAAGCCTGCTCCATCATACAATATGACCATGGATCATCTGCCCCAAGCCTCAACTTCTCTTCTGTGCCACGTAACACCCACCTTCCCCACTCCTCGAACTTTCAAAAATTTAGCTAGCTCTTCTTTAAATACCTCCACGAGTCTCAGGGGTAGAAAATTCTAGAAATTCACCACCCTCTAATACCATCAGTCTCATCCATAGTCTCAACCCGAATATACAAAGGCATCCTTCAACAGGAAGAAATCAGGGTCAATGGCCAGTTATGTTCATTTCTCGAGCTTGACTTTTTCCACAATGATCTCAGTCATGTTCATCTGATTCTCCAATCAGGCAGTAATGACAGAGCCACCACTTTCGCTGTAGTGCTTGACGGTTCTGCACATAAACTTCTTACTCCAACCCTTAGACCTCTCAAAAACCATCTCCTCCACCTGCTGAGGAACACAAATTCTCATTAGATGTTTACCTTCTGAGCTGCTGAATCATTTTGGAAGGTTTTACAACATTCAAGGCATTACTTAATTTAATTTTCATTCCACTTAAACCTCACTCTCTCCCTAAGTTTCAGCCTGGCACTGTTTTGACCTACTTCCCATCTGACACTTTTTGCACTGACCAGTTTCAAACTACATGCAAAATTAATACTCACCCACAAGCTGGAGATCGAATAGAGCTATTTGATGTAAAAGGCATCATGTCCTAATTAAATTTAATTAAGCTGCTGAGGCAATTAACATTTTCATAAAAGAAATACCACAATGTATATGTATTTTCAAAAGGTTCAGGAGACAGATTATATTAGGAGGTAAAACCAACTGCTTAGAAAGGTGGTTAAAGATCAAAAGAAAAGGACAACAGTTAATGGCTATTTTTGGGTGGGTAGCACATAACTGGTGCTAAATCACTAAGGTCAGATTGGGGAGTAAAATAGGAACTGATACAAAAAGCACAATACAAAACAATGCAGATATAATTGTGCATGAGGAGAGAGCATTATAGTTTCAAATACTGTACAGAGTGCGCAGGTAACTTCAAATAACTTCTTGGAAAGATGTGCAATAGTACAGGTTTTCAGAATAGAAGGAAGATACAAACCCTGAAAAGTCAAAAGTTTTAAGCAGAATGGAGCTCCAGATGCACAGGTGTCAAAAAGAGAAAATAAGCTGAAATGCAACACACACAAAATGCTAAAGGAACTCAGCAGGTCCGGCAGCATCCATGGAGGAAGATAAACAGTCGATGTTTCGGATCAAGACCCTTCATCAGGACTGGAAAGGAGGAGGGCAGAAGCCAGAATAAAAAGGTAGGGGAGGGGAGGGAAGGAGCACAAGCTGGCCGGTGATAGGCAAGTCCAGGTGAGAGGGGTAAGGTAGTTGGTTGGTGGACGGGGGATAAAAGGGAATGATGTGAGAAGCCAAGAGGTGATAGGTGGAAGGGGCAAAGGGCTGAA
>JARFYF010000094.1:16328498-16341221 GCA_030265395.1 Rhina ancylostomus | reverse complement strand
CCGTCAGTTTGGAGACTACCTAGACAGAATATAATATATTCCAACTTGCGCCTGACCTCAGTGTCAGTGGAGGAGGCCATGGATAGACACGTCAGAATGGGAATGGGAAGTGGAACTGAAGTGGCTGGCCACCAGGAGATCCTAGCTGTTGCGGTGGACGAAGCAAAGGTGCTCAAAGCGGTCACCCTATCTGCATCGGGTCTCAGCAACGTAGAGGAGGCCACACCAGAAGCAATAAATGACACCCTCAGATTTGCATATGAATTGCTGACTCACCCAGAAGGACTGTTTAGGACCCTGAATGGTGGTGAGGGAGGAGGTCCGGGGCAACTTTGCACGGTTGCAGGGATAAGTGCCAGGAGGGTGATCAGTGGGGAGGAACGAGTGGACAAGGGAGTCATGGAGAGAGCGATCTCTGTGGAAAGCGGAGAGGTGGGGGGAGGGGAAGATATGCCTGGTGGGGGATCCCATTGGAGATGGCGGAAATCACAGAGAATGATGCGAAAGTTGAAATAAGTTGAAGTGGCTAGATAAGAAAAAAAAATCCAGATTTTTAAAAGCTGAAAACAAAGATATGCTGCTAAAAGTTATGCAAATCATTATGCCTCCACTAAAATATTTTGTCCAGCTTGGAAGGCCCTTTTGGGAAGATGACAAGATTATGAAGAGGCCACAGCAAAGATTCAGGAATACACTACCAGGAACGAAGGGTTGAGGGTCAAAAGATACATTGGAGAAACTAGTGTCCTTTTCATCAGAACAGAGATAATGGAAGCGTTTTGAGGAGATGAAAGGGAAAACTCTGCCCCTGTCAATGAGTCAGTGGACGTAAATTTCATATAGTCACCATTATGGAGATTCTCTTCCAAGGAGCATACTTACGTAACTTGGGTACAATAAAAATGGAAACCCATCTGAATCAAAACCTACAGCCCAAGAGCAGTAAGATGTATTAATCAAAAAATATTTCCTTACACACTGGGAACCCAGAGGCGCACTGTCTTATCTCGTGAAGCAGAAGCCAATAAATGACCGGAGGGTGAGAACTGGACTGAGAGGACTGCATCTTTGTGACCAACAAATCGATACGCTCTCATCTGTGGTTTCAAATTCCAGACCATGACACACGAATCCATAGATCCAGTTGCTGCCAAAATGAAATAACTATTAATTTTATATTTCAAATCTGCCAACATAATTTGTACAATTTCCTTGTTTCAAATACACTTTCCTACCTTCATTTAATAAATATACAATAAGCAAACAGCAAAATCTTTAGTAGAGTGATTTCTGTGATTCTACAACAATCCTACATTCCAGAAATCTGTCAATTTTGACAAGCTGAAAGAAGCTGCGAAAAAGTCGATGCCATACTTTGATTTTTGGAGGTGATCCCCTTGTGCATTTGAGGAGCACAGGCTACCCAAAGACTCCAAAAGTAAAAGTATCAGGCTTCCTATCCCTCATCCTCTGCCTTTCCTCTACTGGCATTGATTCCTTAGTCTATATAGACAGTTACTACAGCTATTATTTACGTACCAGCTTTGACACTAAGCATTAAAAACCTATTCAACAGTGCAGATGCTACAGCCAAACCAATTTCTGTTCCGATTCAACAACTGCATACAAACTACTACTAGGGATCACTGGATACCAAACAATTGATTGTGGACTTCAGGAAGGGGAAGTCTGGAGAACACGCACCAGTCCTCATTGAGGGGTCAATAGTGGAAAGGGTGTCAACATCTCCAAGGGTCTATGCTGGGCCCAACACATTGATGCAATCATGAAGAAGGCACATGAGCGGCTCTACCTCGTTAGGTATTTGAGGAGATTTGGTTTGTCACTAAAGACTCTCACAAATTTCCATAGATGTATGACGGAGAGCATTCTGACTGGTTGCATCAATGCAATGTATGGAGGCTCCAATGCACAGGATCGCAAGGGGCTGCAGAGGGTTGTAGACTCAGCCAGCTCCATCACAGCCACAAACCCTCTCCACTATCAAGGACATCTTCAAGGGGTGGTGCCTCAAGAAGGTGACATCCATCATTAAGGACCCTCACCATCCAAGACAAGCCCCCTTCTCGTTACTACCGTCAGGGAGAAGGTACAGGAGCCTGAAGATCCCTACTCAATGATTCAGGAGCAGCTTCTTCCCCTACGACATCAGATTTCTGAACAGTCCATGAACCCATGAACACTACCCCATTGTTCCCTTTTTATTGCACTTTTTATTTTGTAATTTCTAGTAATTTTATGTCTTTGCACAGTACTATTGCTGCAAAATAACAAATTTCACATCATATTAGACAGTGGTAATAAACCTGATTCTGATATATTATAGAGCAAGACTCCCTGATGATTTTCCATGGCTTAAAACTCACCAAACCCTCAGTGTTGCTGCAGAGATTTGAGACAGAATCTTGGGTTTTCCTGGTATTTAAAGTCAACTTGGTCACTCGATGAAAGAGCTCACACATCAAATGAATCCAAACAAATGTAAAAAGTCAACTGTCTGACTTGTTTGCATTATTAATATGGACAAAATAGATGAAGTATGGTGCCACCCTGTGGCAAAATGAGATTGCGCTGAATCTAGTTACGGAACACAAAAACATAAAAATCTAAAAAGTGGCAGTGGCAGATGACCAATGTTGTTCCATTTTATAAAAACCTGCCTTTAGGTTGTTAATTAGCCATGCCTCAATTGACAGCAATTCATTCTGATCCACCTTCACATGAGCTTTTCTTTCTCCTCTCAGGAATGATTAGTCAGGACCTGAACTGTCTTTGCCTTGAAGAAGAAAAAGATTTATACTTTCATAGCACTAGGACATCCAAAATACTATACACACAATGGGCTAGACTTGCAGCAGGAATATCATGTGTCTGGGATTTGCTGAGTGACAGCACTGGTTATCGCTACACTCCATTCCTGGATTGTATATGGAATACTCCAATGGAGCCCATCTTTCTGGTTTACTTTAGCATTACCTTATAGGAGGAAAAAGAAAATCACCTCTCAGATCCTGCACTAGATCAGACCTGGCATAGAATGCAAGACCCTATTTTTTCAATGGGGATCATAAGGCAAACATTTAGGAGATAAAAAGAAAAGGTAATTACAATCCATCAGTGGATTGTAGGACACTGATGGAAGGTAATCCATCGGTGTCATTTATTGCATCTGATGCGTGCTCCTCTACATCGGTGAGACCCAATGCAGATTGGCGGAAATCGCTTCATCGAGCACTTTCACTTCATCCACCAGAACAGCTAGGATCTCCCAGCCATTTTAATTCCATTTCTCGACATGTCTGTCCACAGCATCCTCAACTGCCAAGTTGAGGCTAGACGCAGATTAGAGGAACAGCACGTCATATTCCGCCTTGGTAGTCTCCAACCTGACAGAATGAAATTTCTCTAACTTCCGGTAACCACTCCCCTCTGTCCCACTTTTTCCCTTATCCCACCAGCCCCATCACCTCTTCTCTTTCCCCTCCCCTGCCCTCTCGATCTGCCCATCTCCCACACATTCCTCCCTCCAGTTCCCCTCCTCATCTCCTTCCCTTTATTCCATGGTCCACTGTGCTCTCCTATCAGATTCCATCATCTTCACCCCTTTGTCACTTCCACCTACCACCTCCCAGCTTCTTACATCAGTCCCACCCTCTCCTTCACCTGCCTATCACCCCCCCCCCACCCACCTGGATCCACCTATCTTCCACCAGCTCTTGCTCCACCCACCTTTTTGTACTGGCTATTTCCCTTCTTTCTTTCCAGTCCTGATGAAGAGCCTCAACCCAAAACATCAACTGTCAATTTCCCTCCATATATGCTGCCTGACTTACTGAGTTCCTCCAACATTTTATTCAAGGTAATTACAATAACTTTTATGTTTTAATTATTTATTTTAATGATAATAGTTTTCAAAATGCCATTAGAATTGTTTGCAGCTTTGAGAGAAGACACATGTCTACAGCAAGGTTTGTCTTCTGTTAAAGCCTGTCAGAGGATTTCAGGGAATGGACCACTACACCACACTAACCAAGGCCTAGTTGCTGTCTGGACCTTGCCACCAAACTTGAGGACGTGGAGAACAAGCAAAATCAGCTCTCCACATCAAGTCAATGTATGTATAGATATTTGGGGAATGCAGACGACAATCCCCAACATCCAGCCAAATCCATTGAGATTCAGCCAAATGGTATTTCAGCAGAGTAAGAAACATGAATTTCTGTGAAGGATATTTTTCATTAAAAGTTATATAAATTTGAGTTGCTGGAGATCCTTATATAGGCAGTAAGTTAGTAGATCTTGGTTCTAACAGAAGAGATTCTAAAATTTGATTCTGTGCCCAAGTTAAGGAAGGCTTCAGTCAGCTAGGTTTCCAATTCCAATTGTTGTTCTGCAGAGTATCTGTTGTGCTGACATTTGCTAACAGGATTAGGCTCAACTATGATGACCTTCCCTTCATAGTAGCTCACCAGCATATCATGGATCTGAGATACAGGCTGAGCACTTGTTAGCACATGTTGAAGTCTACCCTCGGCAGTACAGTGGGGCTGCTGGTAGTGCAGCTGTCTCATAGTTCCAGCGACTCAGATTCATTTCTGACCACTTATGCCAACTATGTGGAGTTTGCATTTTCTCCCTGTAATCACGCAGACTCCCCCTTTCAGATTGCAAAATCATGCTGGTTATTAGATTAATTGGCTATTGTAAATTGCCCCTAGTGTAAGTGGGTGTTATAGGGCATGTGTGAGAGAATAGGTTATAGGAAAATAAGTGAGATAATGGGATTGACTCTATTTCTGAGAGCTGATGTTGACTTGATGATCCAAACAGCCTCCTTCTATGCTCCAAGAAAACATATACAATTGCCAATTATTTTATTCATTCATTAGATGAATTTTTCCAATGTAATTAGTTATATTCTATAGGTGGTTGGACCAGTGAGAGCATGTGGTATAGGCATTTATTCCAAAACTTCCTTTCTTGGCTTTAGGACTGAAGTGAAAGTCGAACATAAATTTTCCTGATATCAATCAGTAAATGCAATAATGTTCATGTTGCCAGAGATCATGCATAAAATTTATCAAAGAGGTGGACATGACAAGTTATTTATATTGTAACCAATGTATTAATTTGTATTCTTAATGCTACAGTCACTAGCACCATCTAGCACAACAGCAAGTTCATGATACCCAACAACAAACTAGATGCTTGAACTCTACGTGACAGGAAGATGTTGACTGACCTCCAATTATATGGGGAGGGGGGGATAAAAAGCTTGAGGATGACGACCATGTTGTTTCTTATCAGAATAAGCAGCTCAACCTCTTGAAAATCAATGTCTCGAGAGTATACATTTCAATTTATCTGATCCTCCAATTTATGTCTGTCCCTAAAAGTTATTAACTGATAATTTCCTCAGCAAATGAAACATACCTAACTGCTTCATGTTAGAGTTAAAGTCGATACTTGTGATGGTGTCACGATGGCCTTTAAAATGCTGTTCTAATGTTGGATCCTCCTACAAAAATGAAAGTTAAACCTTAAGTATTTCTATAAATTCAAGCCACAGTGTACAACATTTTAAATTACAGTGCCCGTCATACCTATGTAAAATAATACACAATTCCATACAATTGTTTTTAACAATCATTTAAAATGACCTCCTGCTTCAGACACCAACCATCCCCACTCACCACAAGCAAATTCCATTCAGACTGCATGGAAACCAGCAATTTTCCGACTAACATACAAGCACTGAGCTGCAATCGAATGCCTGCTGGTCACTGACAGTGCTCTGGCTACAATCAAATGAGGGGAGTGTGTGTGGAAGGGGAGGAGGGTCAGGGAGCTGAGGTTGACTGGGATATCAAGAGTCAGCAGACAATGGAGTATGAGCTAAGCTTAGATGAGAGTAAATATAACAGCTCTGTTACGATCTGGTACAATCTCTGAGAATGGCCAGGCAGCAGAACAAACTTGGTGATGGGGAAGTTAGTACCAAATATGTCAATGCAATGTTTAACTGAAGGAACTTCCTGCTCATCTGGATACTGGAGGAACAGCTTACAACAGGGGTAGTGAAGAAGTCTAAAGACATGGTGGTAAGTTAGAACCTTGGTGTACAAGACTGTTGAAGGAGAAATTAATAGAACTAAAACTTATTAAGTCCCTGAGACATGACAACCTACATCCCAAGGTTTTGAAAAAAGTGGGCATGAGGATAGTCAATGAACTGGCTGTCAAAATTCTATACAGTCTAGAACTGTTGCCACAGAATGGAAGGTAGCAAATGCAAACTCATTATTAAGAAGAGAAAGCAAGAAAACAGACCAGCCTGCCTAACGTCAGGAGAATGAAAAAAAGCTATTTTTGAGGAATTGGCTGCAGGAAACTTACTAAATAACAATAGTATTGAGCAGTGTCATCAAGGATTTATGAAAGGAAAATCATGTTTGACAAATCCATTTCTTTGAAAAGGTTACTGAACAAAATTTGAACGCATTGGATGGCAGACAGTATACTGACATAGGTTGAGGACTGGCTAACAAATGGGAAACTGTAGAAATAAAGGATCATTTCTGGGTTGGAAGCCTGTGACTAACAACAAGCCACAGGGAACTGTGCTGACGCCCTTGCTGTTCACAACTCATATCAAAGATTTTGATCACAGAACCAAGAGCAATATATCAAAGTTTGTGGATGATATTAGGGTAGAAATGAGTAGTGCTGGTTGAGAGGAAGATCTGGGGGGAGGTGGGGGATGGGATGGTTTTAGGGGGATACAGACAAGCTACGTGAATGGGAAAGCAGCTGGAATGTAACATGGAAAATTATGGGGACATTCACTTTGGTAGAATAAAAAAGCCAAGTTGTTTTTATATGCAAGTTTTCAGAGGGACCTGGTTGTCCTTTTAAAATAACTCACTGAAAAGTAATATGCAGGAAAAGCAATCAATTGAGAATGCAAACAGTACATTTGCATTCATTACAAAAGGATTTGAGTACAGGAGTAAATATGTCTTAATGACCCCATTGAGTTTGGAAGTCAAATATTGTGAACGGGTCTAATCTCCCTACCTAAGGAAAGATATACAGGGAGTTCTGCTATAACGCAGTAGTTGCTATCCTGAGAAAACTCTTGTTATAGAAAATTGCAATATAAAGAAAATTAGGTCCATGGTGAAAAAGGGGGTTAGGGCCAGTTTCAGACTTGCAATAACAAAGTTATTTTATCCACAGAATTTTCAAAAATAAATATGTTTCTGATAGCTATAAGTTTATGTAGTTACTGCAAGGTAAAAATACTAGCCTGAGTGTCACATTATTTAATAAAGTATCCTTGCACAAGTATCAATCATGGTGATTGCTTGTCAATTTCCAATGGCATCCCTTAGTGAAACTAGCAGTCTAGTGTTCTTAAGATTCTATGTCGGATTATTGCAGGGAGGTTACAAGTGAACAGTTTTTTTCCCCTCCAAGACTGATTTTTTTCTCCAAGACAGCTTTTTTTTCTGCTTGTCAACTTCCAAAGTAACTCTAAAGTGGTTCTCTAGTTCCCAATCGAAATCACTTTATAACCAATTCAGCCTGCGTTATACAAACAGTGTTCTCTAATTCAATCACGTTACATCCAATCTGTGTTATGGAAACACGCGTATAGCAGAACTACCTGTACTTGCAACAGGAGTGCAATAAAAATTCATAAGATTCATTCCTTAGTACGGGGGGCTCATCTAGCAACAAAAGATGAAGCAGAAGTCTGTTGATCTTAAAGAATGCAAGGAGATCTCATTAGAACACACAAATACATAAGGGGCTGGACAGATGAGATGCAGGAAAAATGTTTCCCCTTGCTGAGGCATCCAGAAAAACTGTTGTTCTCTCAAAATAAGGAGTTGGCCATTTAGGACTGAAATGAGGAGAAAGTTCTTCAGGCAGAGGTTGGTGAATCTTTGGAATTCTCTCTCCAAAGCAGCTGGGGAGGCTCAGTTGCAGAGCATATTCAAGACAGTGTCTGACACATTTTTGAATATTAAAGGAATCAGGGGATATTGGGTTAATCCAGGAAAATGACCCTGAGGCAAAAGATAGCCATGATCTTAATGGATGGCAGGGCAAGTATGAGTGACTAAATGGCCTAAGCCTGCTTCTATCATGTTTATGCATCATCTTCAGGCAACATCACCAAAAAAAAGCATGCAGATGAGAAACAAAAAGGAACTAAAGATAAATTTATAAGAGACTCCAAAGGGAGGGAAGAAGAGGCAAATGCAAATTCTATATCTGCTAATAGATATACAAGAGAAAATAAAAAGAGTACTTGTGTTGATATAAAGTCATTGAGAGTCCCAGGCTTTTTGTCACTCCAAGTCCTTCACTGCCAGTCTAGATTTTACCATGTTCCTGACTGGGATTTCTGCCTTAAAGACGTGAATGCTGCTGGCTGAGTCACTGTTGCAATATAGCAAATCTGGAGGCTAATTTGATCTAATTTCCACAAGCACCAAAACGATAATGACCAGATACATTTTTTTCCTTATTGCTTTGAGTTAAATATAGGCCAGGACACCAAGAATAACTCCCAAGCTCTTCTTCAAAAGAGTGCCAAGTGAGTTTGTACATCCACCTGAGAACCAGACTCTTGCTTAACATCTCATCTAAAAATGAAACCTCTGACAGCATGGTACCCCTCTAGTCATTCCAAAGTGCCAGCCTAGAACTTTACTGTGCTCTAGAGTGAGCCATAAACAAATGGAAACAAACAAGGCCACTGAGATTTGAATGGACAATGAAGAGGAAATAGAGTTGAAGAGACACAGAAAAGGAGGAAGAGAGGCAGATCCCAATCACAGATGTCAGCTGTAACATACACGAGAACCGTCTCAGTGTTGTAATGGGGACTAAAATCTGATTCAAACGTAAAACTGCATGAAAAAAGGCCTGAATTTGTAAGGTGACAGCTCATTCAAAGATTTGAGAGAAAGAAAGGAATTCTGTACATCAGACAATTGCTTGCGAGGACTGAGGGTCACCATGAGAACTTAAAGTGACAGAGTCAGCATTCAAGTAAAATGGGACAGTTTACCACATCAGGAAACACAGGTTCAGACACGACGACCTGTAGCTTAGTGGGAAGAAGCTGTGAGAGCAGAGAACATCGGGGAAAATGTTTAGAAAGCAGCAATTACTACATTTGGGCAAGGGGCGAGGAGGGGAATGCCTGGGTGAAAGCGGGCTGGACGAACAGTATGGGGAGGGCTTCAGAGTATTCCCTACATCACTTGAAGGAGAGAGCTGATCAGCAGAAAACGAGAAGCCGGAGGAATCGTGGTCCTGAGCAGTGTCGGCCGAGAGTAACAGAGCCTGGCACTTTCTGGGCACGGATGGACGACCCAAGCCAACTGGACATCATTTGCATGAAACAGACTTTGCGTAATGATTATACTCTTGATGCTAGGTCACAGGCTGGTGCACTAGATTGCAATTTGCCTGCGAACAGAAATAAAAATGCAGAGCAGGGCCTGGTTGGGCAATGTATTGGTGGAGACAACTTGGGCTCACCGGGCCGGTCCCCCATCTCCGCCCGCTGCAGCAGCCCGAGTCCCTCACAGGCCAGAGCAGCGGGCTCAGGGGGCCGCTCTACCCGGGGAAACGGAGCTCAGGAACAGGTTTACAACGGGGTGGACACTCACCATCGGAGAAGTCATGGCGTCCGCACAAGCTGAGCCAATAATGCGGAGGAACGCCGCCTCTGCTGGGCCCGCCGCCGCCGCCGCCGCCGCGTCGCCTTGGTTACCGCCGCCGCCTCCAACCGGTCCGCGCGCAACGCGCCGCCACTGCCGCCTCCTGCTTAAAGGGAGAGTCTCGCCCTGCTCCTCCATTAAAGGCGTGCACCCAGTTTAGCCGACAAAATCATTCATTCATTCGTTCACAGAATGCACATCTTGCAACGTTTGATGTCCATTCCCTTTCCAACCTTGAAAGGGTGGTAGCAAGCGGATATTTTTAGAATGGTGCAGTCCGTACAGTAAAGTTCCTGCTTTGAGGGAAGGATGTCCGGGATCGGGTGTGATTCGGATGACACGGTCGATCACTGAAAATTCTTGTGCTTGGAAAGAATGCACAGCTCCCTTTCTCGCTCTTCTTCCAGTTGTGGTTTTGTTGCTATCCTAAGCTAAAAAGTGCATGCTGTTTTATTGAAATATTTGGAAATAGATCACCGCTTTGCACTTCTTCAACAAAAATAACATTTTGCTGAATTTTATTAAAAGCCAAAATCGAGTTTATTGTCATATGCACAAGTGCAACGAAAAGCTTACTTGCAGCAGCATCACAGGCATATTACCATAAGATAAGCAGCATTCACAGAAAAATATATGTTAAAACATAAAATCTACATAATATTTACAAGAAAGAAAACAATTAGAACAAAAAAAAGTCCATTGTAGAAACAATGTTCTTGTCAACTTTTGCTATTGGTTATTTTTATTTATATTTTAAAACTTATCTACATCATGGTACCACTGTACAAGACATTGGTGAGACTACACTTGTAGTATTGAGTGCATTTCTGGTCACCTAGCTATGGGAAGGATATCGATAAGCAGGAAGGGGTATGGAAAAGATTCACAAGGATGGAACTGGGGTAAGAGGCCTTGGAGTTATGAGGAGAGACTGGATAGGCTGCTTTTTTTCCCCTTGGGATGTAGGAGACTGAGGGCTGACCTTATATAGGAATGTAAAATCATGAGGGCACAGCTAAGGTAAATGGTCTCAGTCCTTTTCCCAAGGTAGGGGAGTCGAAAACTAGAGGGCATAGATTTAAGATGAGAGGGGAGAGATTTAAAGGGGACCTCATGGGGCAACTTTTCATACAGAGGGTGGTGTGTATATGGAATGAGCTGCCAGAGGCAAATGGGTAGGCAACTTAGCTGGCATGGATGAGTTGAGCTGAAGGGCCTGTTTCCATACTGTATTACTCTATGAGTCTATGATTAGACACATTACCATGAGCTCTGCCACAGTTTTAACAGGTTAAGTCTGGATCTTAAAACGTTCACTGTCCTAGAAAATGGCAAGAACTTTCAGTCGTTCCATCAGTTCTACATTTGTGGATCAAATTTGCTTTCACCCAAGGGAAGAACAATATTCTTGGACCCACATACCTCAGGGATTTCACCAAGAAATGAACGACATCTGGCAACAGTAGATCTATCCCCAGATGAATTGCCCTTCCAATTGTGTTTAAAACCAAAGGTGGCCACTGTGCATGACAGACTGTAATTTACAAGTGCGACAAAAGGCCAGATTTAAATTTAGCCCCAAGGCAACACAGAGTGTTTGAGATCCAGGCACTGGTCCATTCTGACCATCAACAAATGGTTATCGTTGAGATGATTTGAGAAGAAGAGCCTTAGGGATGCAGAAATTCTAATCCAAATTTTACAGCACTAATATAAGCAAGTGAAAGGGAGACTTACCTCCCTGGAACTGGTAATCAGGGAAGGGATGGGGGAAACAGGAAGAGGCATATACACAAATTAAACAAGCATTAATAAATGTACTGGCCTTGGGACCGGCTGGATATAGTCAGAGCATTTATGTGTTCTATTGTAATGACAGATCACTACACTGCAGTTTTGATCAATGGCACAGTGACCAGAAACACCTGGTAGCCTACTATTCCATCAGTAGCTGTAGCTGTGGACATCCTTCACTCTGTGGCCTCATCGAATTGTGATGCCTGAGCAAAACAAAAGTCATACCTGCCACAGGTTGGATGAACTGTCAAGCACCAGCGAACCAAGGCTGGTGTCAGATCCTAGGAGGGCTGAATGGGAGGCAATCCCTATATCCAAAGACAACTCTGTATGGATAACAGGTATCTTGGAGGCAAACCCACAGAGGACATTTTATCAGAAGAAAAAGCACATCATCACTAGGTAACAGTCAAGATGGAGGAAGATTATACAATTAAAGATATCCTCTTAGAAGGACAGGTTGGGGAAGTGTTTGTGGTCAAAGAAATATATAGACAGGAAACCTAAGAAAGGCTGGTTTGTGGTAAAATCTAATAGAAACAAAGTGAAACTCAGAACTTTATGAAGGGGATTGTCTGCTCACCTCGACATTAAAATGGTGTGCAAGGATGTGAGCAAATGCACATACAATGAGTTTGTACACCCTCAGGGTTGTGCATGACTACATGCCAGTTTGGACTAATGATGGGATACATGACATCAGGAGGAGATCACTTTAAACAAGTGGAAATATTTCAATCTCTGATAGATGTGACGTCTGCTAGATGATATTGTGGTTATGAAGGTCAGGCCACACCTAAAGACAAACAACCCTATTTAAATAGGGAACTGAATTGCAGAACAAGCAACAATATATATAAGATATATTGTTTCATTATAAATCAATATATTTTTTTAAATTGTCCCTGTTAATGGGCAAAGACCATCTGTCACATAAAGGCCTGAAAAATAACTTTTGTTTGCTACTTGTAAAAGCACATAAACAATAAAGGTTTGTCTTCAAATATGAGCAGATGAAATTGCCCTCTGGTTGTTTCAGAAAATATAAAAACAATAGTGGTATGAAATTAAAGATTTATAATCATGTCCATAAGGGAAATAAGAATTATGTTCAGGGAGGTTGTTTCATATTTTCCAAGAATGACAACAAATTGTATTTTAA
>JARFYF010000094.1:16209545-16237354 GCA_030265395.1 Rhina ancylostomus | reverse complement strand
TTTCAGTTTCTAAATCTTTTTTTAAATGCTAAAATCAATCTCAGCTGAGACAGAAGACAAAGCTCTGCCCCTGCCCAGTGTTGCCTTCTGATGGGGGAGCCTTAAAGAGCAGGACTTTGTCACAGTACCACCCATAGTCCTGTATTCACCCAGAACAGGCCACTTAAGTCCAGGATGCAGAGAGCTAGCAAGCTAGGACCTCAATATCCAACCCAGGCAGGTGCAAGCAAGCAGGGATTGCAGGGGACGATTCCAGGTAGAGGGAGTGGATCACAGTGATCCATCCAGTTATGTTTTGCTGTTCTGGAGGAGAGTATTAATGGCACATTGACTGTGTGCAATATCCTCTTCAGCTTCCGAGGTAAATAGGCTGAGTTAGATTGATCATGTTATTGGATGCATGCCCTGTCCACCATTTACTGCCTTACTTCTTTCTGATGAGAACTGTTTCAGCAGAAGAGTTATTCCTAGTTAGTTGCTCAGTGCAGAATGCAGGCAGTGGTTAAATGAATAGCGACAGTTCTCAAACTAATAAATAAGCGGATAGCAATTGCAGTATCTCGTGACAGCAGGTTTTACATTTTATTGTCTTCTTACCTTTTATGTTTAATTTCAAACATATCACTGCCTAGCCTCAGGAAATCTCTTTTATGGCAAAATAATAAGAGAAAAAGCAGTGGCTATTCCAACATATTTGCCTTATTAAATAATAGCTACCAAAGGATCATTAACACAGCAGGTATTTGGAACTAAATTTAGTCAGTTCTTTCTGATAATTATGTGTCTGCTTTTAATCTGTGGCATACATCACTGTAACATAATAAAATACCTATCTAATCATCACTATAAATATTCTCATTTGCCCAAATCTCAGTTTTAATAGCATGAAAATTGCTGGGAAAATTCGAGGGAGCTCACAGCACCTATCATTATCAGTACATTATAAAAATAAATCAGTCTCTTTATCAGCTGTCTTTCCCTTTCTGTAGCTAATTTGACACTAATTTCCCTCATTTCCTTCCCTGTCATTTGTTCTGTTTCTTTCTCTTCATCTTTAAATTTAATTGGATATGAATATAGAGAACAAGATCCCAAGCTCAGGGTGCTAAATCCCCCTGTTGATCTCTGTTGGGAATTCACATTTCCAGCAAAAAGCAGTGCAAAAATAACACCATCAGAAAGGCGGGATAAAAAGATGTGGAATCTATGCTGCTCTCCAACAACGTTTCTGGATATTGGAATCTTAGGGTCATAGAATCATACATTTGTACAGTACAGAAACAGGCCCTGAGGCCCTCATATCTATGCTGACCTTTTTGCCCATCTACATTCATCCCATTTGCCAAGTCTGGGTCCATATCCTTCGATGACTTCATTATTTAGGTGCATATCTAAATGTCTCTTAAACATGGTGATTGCATCCAACTCCACTGCCTCCTCTGATAAATGAGCTCCAGATATCAACTCCCTCTTCATTTAAAACAAAATCCCTTCAAATCCCTGTTAAAACTCCTTAAATCTACACCTTCTTGTTTTTGGCATCCCTACCATGGGAAAAGGACTTGACTGTCTGCACCTTTTTGAATTGTATATACCTCATCAGATCACTCCTCAGCCTCCTTTGCTCCAGGGAAAACAAACCCAGCCAAATCGATCTGTCCCCATAATTGATGTCCTCCAATCCAGGCAACATCTTGGGGAATCTCCTACAAAGCTGTGATTTTGTGTAATAAAGCTGCACAATTTTCTGTCACTTCACAACCATAATGAATTGTGCAGGAACTTAAAAATATTCTAAAGAAACACCCACATTGTTTCCTAGGCATTACTTACACCGTTAAGTTTCAGCTTAGCCATTAGTTGTCCACAGGAGCAACTGTTTGACATCTTAAGCAATAACTGAGAGTCCCTCACAAGAATATCATCTGCCCAAGAGGTAAAGAAAAACAAGTCAAAAGGTGAAGATGTGCTGCTTCACTCATACATATTTATTTTCAACCTAAATAACAATGTGGAGAGAAGCTATATTTAACATTGCTAGCCATTAAAGCATACATGTGTGAAGAAATGCAATGACAAGAAGAATCCCGTGGATATGGAGGACCAGTGAAACTGAGAAAAAAACTATTTTTGGCTGCGTAAAGATCTGTAATTTCAAGAAATGGTCTTAAATAACCAGTTTGTTCTTTTTTCATTTCCAATAACTCCTAATGATTGGGTCCTTGCATCACTTTTTGGTCTCATTTGATCATTGGACTGGGGTAGAATGGCTGACGACACTATTTCACCAATGACAAGTTGGCCTTTGGGCTTCCACCTGACACGATGGACCAGTTCATCTTGATAACTGCCAGCAGCTCCAATCGAAGCTGTCAGCACCCAGCTGTTGAAACTGAAGAAAGACCCAAACTTCCAAGCATATGCTGTGAAACAAAGAGGTTTTGGACATCCTGATAGAGTCACACCATTGAATCTGTTGCCGGACTGCACATGGAGTCCAGAGCTGCAGATCAGTCTTACTTGGAAATTGCCTCTTAGACCATGAAGGGAAAAGATGTAGGAGGCAATGTACAGGGAAGTTATTATGAAATGATTTTGCTTTGTTTAATGTTTTAAATTATTCATAAATTTTCATGTATGTTTAGTTAACTTTAATTTTTTAAAAAAATATTCATTCTTCAATTATTAGACATTTAAAAACTAAACATCAAAGTCCTGGCCTCAGCTTGGCCAACTGCATTGGGGCACGTGCCCAGCAACTTCACATTATAGACAGCTGAAAAAGTTGAGGCTGTTGCATTCAATACAAAGTCAATTTTTATTGTCAAAAGTAAGAAAAATTATTTTTACTGTTCTGAAGGCTCATTCTTCAAAAGAAAATTAATACTGGGAAATTAAAATAACTTAAAACATTTGTTTTACTTTTTTTGACAGTCTCCTTTATCCCTTTCATGAAGTCCCATTAATATTTTGCTTTCTGGACTCATTTAAATCCAAGTTATATTTACAGCCTAGACTCCTTGATTTGGTTAGTTCCTGCTGCCTTGACATTGATCTCCCACTGATAGCAGACTGCATTTTACCTGGCCTTCGAAAGCCAGTCTGAAGTGCACAGAATGAATTTCAAAGGCAGGATACAATGGACGGATGCTGCCATCTGGGGTTAAATTTCTGGGCACGGGAATGCTTCAATATGACTGGTTGAAGAACTATGTTGTTGCCTGGCCTACTCATGGGCTCCATAAATACCTAATGAAAGTACACCACTGAAGAAGATACCTAAACAGAGGAAATCTTTGTTAACAAGCCCACGAGATGTCTATCGACAACTGTCTCTGTGCTGAATTATTCCATTGTTACTAAGAGCAAAATTCAAAGCATGATTTTTTATCCCTCTTTGCTTACTTCTTAATTCCTATTAGCACAATGTGAAGTTGCACTATATACAAATGGATAAATTCATTGTCAGGCAACTGTCCCAAATTTCTTTAATGTTTCCTAGATTAACACAGGAAATAACATTATCTCACACTTTTATATAATTGTCTGAGTGTCATGTATCTCCAGTATGCATTTCCTGATTTTATAGTTTTATGCTTTACATATTCATCAACATTCTTAAAAGAACAAAAAAGATCGCTCTCATCAACACATCATTCAAGCAGAAAAGATTCATGGTAAATAAATATTCATAGAACAAAGTTAGAGGTAGAAACTTCCAAATAAAATACATCTCTTTTGCTAAATATTTTAACAAAAACCAAGCTGATCTGAGTTACTGATGGATCAGCCAGTGTACAAACTGAATTACAATTCTGTATTTGAATCTTGATGGAGGATATTCTTCAGTACTACAATTATTTCTGTAACAGACCCGAAGCACAGTGTTATTTCAGAATCCCTTGCTTGGTATTGCAGGAATAAACCATTTTATTTTCTATTAGCTGCTTTAATGTAGCAAATATGAATAACAGATTTGTAGAATATTACAACACAAACTGGAAAATGAATCCATTGATGATATCCTGTTATTTATACAGTCTTCAGTTTCTTTGACTTAATCTGTATCTTACCTTTATGACTCTTGATCTAAGCATTCAATATCCCAGCAAAACAAGCAGCACATCAAAATTTTATTTGCTTACCTCTGGTCTCACTGGGTCCTCAATGCCAACGACAGCTATACATGTCAGGTCTAATAAAATGTTGCTTTCATTGTCCCAGTCAGGCTCTGGACTACCTGGAAAGTCACGGAAGGCAATACAAATGGTCCTCAGTCCATCACAAGCCATGGGCTCGATGACCTTCTTCACCATCTCATCACGGTCACGAGGCCTGAAGGGCCGTGGTTCTCCTGCACTGTTTAGGATGTTAGAGCATCTAAAGCAGAGAAACATGTTGCTATGTCAATTCAATGTGGGTATAAAGAAACAGAGACACGCTGAAAGGAAATGGGCAACACAGTTGGGAATTAGAATACAAATTGCAATGCAGGTCATCGCTCTTGGTTCATCACAATGCATGTCAAGCTAAACCTCCACAGGATGCCATCCAAATGCATCTCTGCCAGGCTCAAACCATGAGTTCACATGATAGAAAGAAGGAGTCCAACTTTAAAAGCTAGTGGGAACAACTGATTACTGTAATATTCGTACACAAAGACATAATTTCCATCAAAAGATTACACTGTCAATATTGAAACTGTTTACTTTTTGCAGGGTTAACTCAGACAGCCTCTGGAATAGTAGTACAAGCACATCCTGAATTATTACAAAAATTACACAAATAACTCATGCAAAACATGACCTATTCATTTTATTTGTTTAGTTCTATATTACTTTACATACTTTTTTAGGACAATTTCTGAGGCTCCTTTACTGTACATCCGGAAACTTCCATCTTGCATTCTGATAACAGTACTCATGGACTTTCTCTCGGAGTTGAAAGTGTAGACTTTGTAGAGCTTCTCTTCTGGTGTCAGATCACGGACGGTTTGATAATCCCGCTTCAAGTCCAAGATAAGTCCCAACAACCCACACTCAGTCTTGTTACCAACCTGACGGGGTAGACCAACTTCCTTGTCTGGAGGCTGGAAGGGAGAGAAAGCAAGCCCACTAGTTACAAACAGGAAAGCATTCTTTGGATCCCCTCAATGGTTCACTGAGTTTGTTCACTGCTCAGTAGCCTTGTACTGAGTAAGTTGATCACATTTCCATGGAAAGAAAACATTGATTTAAACATTTAACTTTTTAAATTAAACATTTAACTTAAACATTTAAGGCGAACAGCTTCAATGGTATTGGCCTGAATTTTCCCAAGGGGGCCCAGCAAATAAGACCCACTATTTGAATTCCTCATTTCCCTGAACTAAACATCTTCAGATCTGAAAGGTTGACATTGCTGCCCAAGGTGACCTTGCAGCAGCTTGGCAAGGTTTAAAGCAGTGACAAGACTTTAAACCAGGTGACATTGCAGGGCAAAGCAAATAGTTCTCAATGAACTTCATGGAAACCTTTAGCAGAAGTCCCTGCTCCACTTTTACAGCCTGTCAAAGCTGTCACGGTTTTTCATTCAAACAGATTTGAAAATGATTAAAAAATGAAACAAAGGGTTATAAAAACAATATTTTAAAAATAAAATTATATCTGCAAAAGAACTTAAAACCACTTAATAACATGACACAAAACATAAATAATGTTGAGAAAAATAATTTACTTCAGCCTCACAAACAGATCACATAAGCTCCCACTTTGGTCCATGATCCAATTTTGATTTTATCCAGAGAAGACTGCACTGGAGATCATTTTCGGATGAAATCATGTCAGGCGCAAAATTGCACTGGCTGTTTCCAGCCACTATTTAGGTTGGTAAGCCTGACACTTTCTATGCATCAGCTGATGTATTTATTCATGTAAGGATTTTTTTGCCCTCTCAAACATAAATCAAAATTTAAAGTTCCACGCTACAATCATCATGGAATTTTCTGCTGCCTTTGTTCATCCTTTGGAAGTGGCAGAACTGCATGTGTATGGTTGGCGCTTGTGTGTTTGTGTAAATTGTGAAGGCATGGAAATTATTTCTGCCTTGCTCCATTGTATGGGTATTCTGACATTTGGAGCTACCTCCTGTCAGACCCTTACTATCGTGTCCTTGGTGCATCTCCCATACCATCACCACCCCAGTACCTTCCCACCACAACCTACCTGCCCCCACTGTCTGCGTTTCCTCCGGGTGCTCTGGTCTTCTCCCACATTCCAAAAAAAAGACGTACAGGTTAGGAAGTTCTGGGCATGCTACGTTGGCACGGGAAGCGTGGTGACACTTGTGGGCTGTCCCCAGAACACTCTACGTAAAAGATGTATTTCACTGTGTGTTTCAACGTACATGTGACTAAGAAAGATATCTTATCCTATCCTATCCACTGACTCCCTGCTGCACAGGACTTCCCTAAAGGCTTCTATTTGTTGACCAGATTTCAGCGTCCTTTGAAATAAATCTGGAAGCTGATTCCTCATCCCTTCAACCTCTCTCCTGGCTGCCCGGAGAGCACACCTTGAAGATCTGAGGCCCTTCTTTGATTGTTGTGTTGAACTTAGGGTTGGCCCCATCAGGAACTGTGTGGGTTGCATTTTCACACATTTTTGGGTGGTAACCATGCAGAAGGACACTCGAACTGTGATGGAATGCCAGCCGAGATTTTGCCCTCAAGTCTCTGGGCCTTGAATGACCACAGGCCAGAATAAAACTCTGTGTGACATTCTCATTGTTCATGCACCCCCATCAGTTTTACCATTTCATCTCCTCTGCCTTTCAGCTGAGCACAGATTGCAAAGATATTTCCCCCCCTTCCCACTTTTCCTTCCCATCTCCTCGCTTGAAGTGTGTTACTTCTTTTCAGTTTAACTTGTCAGGCTCCTGAATACCCTGGAGGCAGTCTCAGACAAACGCCGTGTCAGAAGTCTTGGTTTTCACAATGACACACAAGAACTTTGGCTGCTGCTGAACATGTTTATACACTTAGTGCAATACACCGAGTTCTGTATTTTCTTTGTCCAACTCGGTTTTGCACTAACCCTGCACTAAATTTGTATCCTATATATATATACTATTCTTTGTACTATTTGTGCTTGCATAATTTCTCTGTCTGCGTTTATTGTATGTCCTCTGTTGTGAGAGTCTTGGTATGTCCTCTGTTGTGAGAGTCTTGAGGAACGATATTTCGTTCCTCCGTGTGTTTTATAGCAAATGGTTGAATGACAATAAAGTACAATCTGAACTAACTTGAACTTGAACTTAACTCATCGATTTGGAATGAACTCTCCCCAAAGATGCTTGTGCCTTGCTGAACTTTTCTAACACTTTCTATTCATTTCAGATTTCCAGTATCAGTAGCATATTGTTTTTGTGTTAATATTCAATGTCAGCCTCTAGACAATTCAAACAAATAACTTGAAATTTAGCATTTTATAAATTATGCATTAGAGAAGTATCTGTAGTGTTAGGTAGCATAATTAAATTAATTGCAATAAAGTTGAAGGCAAAGTCTTATTCTCAATACAATTCCACTGGCTGTTTATTAATATCTTTGAACACAATTGCATATGTGCAGAAAATGCACATTCAGGAAATGAAGGAAATAACTGCTGTCTTTCTGCAACAATTTTTAGATAGTCATGCTAATGTGCCGGATAGGAGTCCAAATGTATTCCCTAATTAAAACTACATCTGAATAATTGAACTCAACGTCTTCCCACGCAAACTATAGATTCTTGTTCTCTGCATAAATAAAAAGTTAACAGGATCCCTGGAGCAAATTGCCGGGTTGCAAACTGAACACATATACACTGCAACATTCCTGTGTGGCGGCACGCAGACATGACCTTCCACCCATCTCTCTGTGATCAGTACTCCCTGGAGCAATGATGACAGGTGACAACAGGCTCTCCTGAGGCAGGTGACAAGGGTTGCGTGTCTGGTAACATTTTGTCACTTTTCTTATGCTCCTCAGACAGTTTTTATTTCACAGTTTGAGATCCCATAAAAATGTACAAAATTCTGTCAAGACTGGGCAGATTATATGCAAGATGTTCCTGATGGTTGGGGAGTCAAGGACTAGAGGTTACAGTCGAAGGATGAGTGGTAAGCCACTTAAGACTGAGATGAGAAATTTCTTCTCCTAGAGAGTGGTGAGTCCATTGAATTCTCTACTATTGAAAGCAATTAAAACCAAGTCATTAAATTTATTCAAGAAAGAATTACGTATTGTTCTGAGGGTTGGAAGGATCGAGGAAAATGAGGAGAAAGCTGAAAGAAGGTACTGAATATTGATAATCAGCTATGATAGTGAATAACACTTGAAGGGCCATATGGCTCACTCCTACTCCTATTTTCTCTTTTGATATCTGCTATGCTACATTCTCCCTAAGTACTGCACAAGTCTTCTTTGTTCATCCATGTAATATTCTTCAACACAAGGACAGAAGGACACACTGACAGGCAATACCAGCAGCAAAATAAATCTTTCTAAGCGCCAGCTACAGAACTTCTTGTCTTTGCTCTGCTTCCAGCTCTGAAGGTCTTCCCTTCCACAATCCTGGCAGAACTGGGAACTTGGGAGCTTCTGCATCACTTTCCTCAACAAGAAAACTGTAAACAAGGTCAGCTTCCACTTGGAGACCACTCAAGAGAAGTTTCAAACAAAGGACAAGGGCAGAAATAATATCCTTCCAATGTTTCTGCCTAAAAGAACTATTGGCACTGTTTATGCACTATTTATACACTGAAAAAGGCAAGGAATCATTGAGCTTTTACTGGCTCTGTCCCAGAACAGTGCAACCAGCGGCACATCATCACCTTCCCCCTTCACCCTGCAAGTACATTTCTTTCAAATATTTATCCAGATCCCTTTCCAAGTCTGAAATATGATTACTATTCATCCTACCACTCTGCTTCAGACCCTAACCTCTGACTGTGTAAAAAAGTTCTTCCTCATATTACCGATCGTTCTTTTGCCAATCCCTTTCATTTTTGTCCCCTCACTCAATGGGCATAGTTTCTCTCTATCTACATTGTCTTCATCTAACATAATTTTAAATACCACCATCAGATCTCTTCATAATCCCCTCTGGAGAACAAACCCAACTTCTCCAGTGTGTCCAAACAACTGAAGTCCCTCATTCCTTGAATCATTTTGATAAATCTCATCAAAGCCCTCTCCAAAGCTTTACAGCCTTCCCAAAGTGGTCAAACCAGTGTTTTATAAACATTCATCATGACTTCCTCACTCTTGAACACTGTGTCTCTATTTATAAAGCCCAGAATATAACCACTTTCTCAATCTATCTTGCCACTTTTAATGAACGTTGCATGCAGATCTCTGTTTTTGTATCCCTTTTAGAATTATGTCCTTCAGTTTATAATGCTTCTTTTGACTCTTCCTACCAAAATTCTTAACACTTACTTTTATATGTCATCCATTTGCCCATTCCACCACCCTGTCTCTATCTCCTCCAAGTCTATTTCTATCCTCCTCACAGGTCACGATGACTCCAGGTTTAGTGGCAGCTGCAAATTTGGAAATTTGCCCTGTACACTCTATTCCAAGTCATGAAGAAAAGCAATGGTACTGGTAACAATCCCTGGGGAACTCCACCAGTCTGAAAAATAACATTTTACTTTTACACTCCATTTTCTGTCACTTAACCAATGTTATATCTTTGCTGCTACAGCGTCTTTTACTTCATAGGCTTCAATCTTGATAACAGACTCATTATATTAACCAACCACAATTGGAAGGACATATTTATCACATCAGCTGCATTTCCATTATTGTGCAATCAAAAAACTCCATAAATTTAATTTGACTTGACTTGCCTTTAACAAATCCATGCTTGCTTTCTCTAAGCAATCCATACTTGCCCAAGCAATTGCTAATTCTGTCCCTTCAACCTAGTTAAGCAAGGTCTGCAGTTAGTGGGTTAAATCCCTACAATTTTTTTTAAACATCTCCAATTTCGCACTCCTCAGATGTTTAGAGAATTGTGGCCTGAGCCCTTGCAATTTCCTCCCTTATTTCCCTTATCAAACAATGCATGCCATCTGGACCAGGTAACTTACCTATTTTAAGCGCAGTTAGCCCCTCTAGTAGTACTTTTCAATTTTAAGCCTGTCCAGTGTCTCAGCTACATCTATCTTTTCTGGGTCTCCAGCAACATCTGCTTCCTTGGTAAAGATTGATGTAAAGTTCAAACCCAGTCCTTCTCTGTGTCCCCATGAAGATACTGTCTTTTAGGTCTCTGACTGGTCCCATCCCTTTACTTGTTCATACGTGCCAATAGAAAATTTGCAGATTCCCTTTAATGCTTGTTGTCAGGCTTTTCTCATGCTCCCCTTTTGCCTCCTGAACCTTCTGTAATCAGCCTGGCTTTCACCAGTATTAATGACCTGGCACATGCTTTGTTTACCCACTCCATTTTACTCTACCTTTTTGGTCATCCATGGATCTCTGATTTTTATTTCCCTACCCTTCCCCATCATTGAAATGTACCTAGAATGCAGCTGAAACATCTCCACTTTAAAGGCTTCCTCATTTACAGCAAGCACATCCTATCAGCTAAACACTGGTGGTGTTTTAAGCCCATCTTAACTGACATTTATATTATCAGAACATCACTCTTCTGCTGAAAGACTGCTGGATTTCTAGTGGCATATCCTCTTCAAGTCAGTTATTGCCATAGTTCTATCTTGATGCACATTAGCAATTCCACAGCACAATTCCCTATTTTCTCTGTATTTTAACCAATAATCCTTCCCTAACAAGCACCACATAAACACAACTTAATAATTATTCATCTCCTTGCTGATTAAAGGGCATTTGACCCATGCATTTTCTTACAGAACAATTATGGCATATCAAGTACAATTCAGTGCGGACAAGTACTTCAAATAATATGACAAAGTGTTGTGAAAAAGCTGATATTTCTTTTAAATGAATGCAATAAAAATCCCATTATATTGTACAGAAGGTTACATTTCTTGGATGAAAGTCTGTTCTGGCATCGCTTCTTACAAGCTGTGCTGTAACATTTTAACCTCTCGGGATTCACTTTGTATTCCATTACCCAGCTGAGAATGTTGCTGGTTGACCTGCTTGAGGCAATAATCCACCACAACAAGAAAACCAGCTGTTATATCAACACAAAGGCAGATTGGCGTGGCAAAGAATTGCAGTGAAAACCTTCAAACCAGGATGTTACCCACATAATTTGAAGTCCAGCATGTCCTGCCAGATTCCATTGAAAGGTCCAATGTAATTCTCTATTGCAACATCTGCCGAGCAAAAGATTCCAATATTAAACAAGAGGTTGTGACACTTTGAGCACTGCAGCTGCTACATGTTCATGTTTCAACCACCTGGTGGCTCTGTGAAGCAGCCTTTAGTTAACATCCTCAGACCGATGTGAAGAGCCAGGTATGCAGTTAATCTTTGGACCTCTTCCTTTGTTTCTGGTAACCCCAGTTTATCTAATTGCCACACATCCATTATCAGCCTTCCCCACAATTTCAAATGTTTGAGGTCAAAAATAAAGAGCAGGTTATTGTTTTTCCTCCTCCTCACCCTCCTTTTCCCTGGTAACAGCTAGCTGGCAGCTTTTGATGGCTGTGACACCCGGCTCTTTCAGAAGCTGACTGTCAAAGATCCTGTTGGGAGGGCTGTGGGTTGTGGATAGCTCGCTGCCCCTCTTCTTGAAGAGTTCCTATCAGTGGCTGCTGCTGAGAGGATCACTGTGGGGTAAGTTTAAATTAATCTGGAAGTCAGCAGCAAGCTAACAGTGTTCATCACTGAATATTAATCCAACCATTGTGTCTTTTAGAAGACTCAGGAATAATCATCCAGAAATCATTTAATTCAGGACTGGCCGAGGACTTGATGCATGTAGATTGGATGATCAGGTCAGCAAAATTAGGGACATGTGCTTTGATGTTGGACAGGGAAGACTGTTTCCTACGTTGTGCCCAATGGGACTATTGACAATTCTACGTCATCGTCATGGCCTTTGCTTGGCTGCCACTACATGCTCCTTTGTTTGATCAGCTTTTCTTTTGCCCAATGACACTCCCTCAATCTGTATATTCACCCTTGCTCCTCACCTGCTTCTGTAACTTTCCTCTCTATCCTCTGCCCCACTACGCCTTTCTCAAACCACAATCTGCTCCATGGCCTTCCTCAGCCCCAATATTCCATCGTCATATTTCTGGTGCCTCCTTAGGATTGCCCAAGGATGCATCCACTGGCATCCCACTTCACAACATGAATCTGGTCCACAGCCAATTCTTTTCGCTGCTGTTTCCATCTCATATTTCAGGTCAGGATTCACCAACATTTAATACTTAAATCTATTTCAACACTTTTTTTTAAACACTTACCATTTTATTGCATTAAGCCTTTCAACTTCCCTTTGTTAACCTCACAAACCCAAAGTCTCTCATTCCTAAACTCTTTTTCCCTCCTTCCTCTCCCCAATCCAAACAAAATTGGAGGAAGTTAACCACATTCCAAATTGCAAGAATATTTTCATTCCTGTCTTCTCAGAGAGAAGTAATGTTAAAGTATAAAGAAACCACAGAAAGACCGTAGAAAAATTAAATGCAATGGTAACTATTTTTCTTGTGAGCTAAATTTTAAACAGCAAAAATTCAAGTCAGGAAGTTCATCTTTATATACTCTGCATTCTCTGTCTGATGGGATATGTGAGCTGACTTTACTTCCTTCAATCATTAATACATTGGCTGATGTAAATCCCAGGAGAAGCCTTACTTTCCATTTTAAATTTAATAATTTACAATACTGCAGCCGTGCTATTTTAGTTCATCACACACATTGGCAGAGGTTTTTAATCCTATGTGGAGCATGTTAGAAATTAAAGCCAGTTCTTTCACAAGAAACTCTGCAGATCAACTAAAAAGAACAGACACCAGAGAGATGGAAGAGGACAACTTTCATTCCTTCTTTCCTCACTTATGGGAGGAATAGGGTGATGATTCAATGAATCAATGCCTGGGTCACATCCACTTTGTTGTGATCTTTGAAATAAGTGGCCCAAGTGACTGCAATAAACAAGATGACAGCATCATTTGTCCATGCATGCATATATACACACACACACCAATAATGCAAGTTTGCATAACCAATGGGAGGTAAGTGTCATACATGCTCCATTAATTGATACTACATATACAGCTGACTAAATTGTAGTCATAACAGAGGCCATTTTCACGTGAACATGGAAGCTTAAAAAAAACTATTTCTGTGCAGTTAAAAGGAACATTAACATCCCATGGAAACTGCCCTCAACAGTGACCAGTACTCTGTGGCCTCAGCCCATTCTTTTGACCCATGCAGGTTGTGCTCCACGGTGCAGCAAGCTGACCTGTCATCCCATTCATAGGGTGAGCTTCTTTAAAAGTACAAGGGGTTGTGAATGAGGCTCTACAAGAAAATAGTTTGGGGCTTCTGTTTTTTTTCCCATTGTAAAGTGACTCCACCTTTATATCTTCCAACAGAAGCCAACAATCTCAAAACTTTTCACATTAACACTTCTATCAAAATCAAAAATTGCAAAATATTTGCTAATTTTGATTTTGATAGAAGTGATCATGTGAACAGCAATAAGAAAGCATTTGGATTATTGTGATTCGAGTCCATTGTACCCCTTTCCTGTTAGCACTCTGTGCAAAATACAAGGCATTTAAGCAATGATATATTATAATTGTATATACCATATTATCATGTAATAATCCAAAAGCAAAATACTGCAGATGATAGAAATCTGAAATAAAACAGAAAAAGTTACACAGCAGATCAGGTAGCACCTGGAGAGAGATAGAGGGGGGAATTAACCTGAATGAGAAGTTTCTCTCTCTCTATTGCTAACTGATCTGCTATTTCAAGAATTTTGCACGTTATCCTTACCACACTTTTATATGAAAGTTTCAGAAGAAACTGGCACACTAAGGCAGTGACAGATGGAAATTTAAATTGAGTGTTTAAGTAATACATGGGATTGATTTTCTTGGAGCTGCACACACAGGCCTGAATGGATACCTGTTCACATGGATCCAGCCAGGTATCTAGTATATCCAGGCATGTTAAAAGGGGAAGGAGCTGAAATTCTGAGCTAAGGCAAGAAAGAGTTGAGCACCAGATGGATTACTTTTTGTGGGAGCACGATGATCTCTAACACATTAATGTATCTTTTGGATACTCCAACTATGAACCAGTGAACACTCATTTAAAACTCAATGGACTAAAAAATCTAATTTGGACAGAAGTGAATGTTAAAATGGGTTGCACATTGAAATCCACAACTGTTTCTTCCGGGGTCATGGAGAGAGCCAATTTCTTAATTGGCTAATGTGTGCAAATGACATAAAGGGTGGCATTGAATGGGAACCACAGCTTCAAGTAGTGGGTCTGTCAATGGGAACAGCAGAACAGACATGGGAACAGACACCAGTTTCTCCAATTAATTACTGGTCGTTATGATGTTATTGGTGGACACCGAGGGGAAATCATTAAATGGTTGCGAATCCCCAACCCAATGAAAGCGGAAAACCCATCTGAAATTTTAAGGTCATTTTCTGCAGCCACTTCCTTACAATAGTTAAGGCAAAGATTGTCCCTTGAACAAATCTACATGCTCCCATTAAGGCCTTCCAGTTGAGGCCCATGCTATTTCTTCAGCATGTATTCATTCTCTACTGTTGTAACTATGATGACCAATGACACCGCTCTGTACCAGTAGCCTCTGTGCATGGGCACATTACTTACAAGAAAACCAGTAATTCTGTTATCTACAATGAGTTTTGCACTTGCACTTAATCACAAACACACAGTACATAAAAACACATAATTAATCAATCACTTTAAATGACTAAAAATACAAATTTATATTAATTTTCTGCTTTGAGATAGGTAACAATTATTGTCCTATTGCTAAGCAAGCTTTGACTGAATAACAAGTAAACCAGACCTCGTCATCTAATTCCATGCACTGCTTCCCACTCACATCTCGACTACTTCATTGCATTCCTCACCAATCCTACCCTCCTGTCTCTTACTAACCTACTTCCTTCTGCATCTGCCACTGGGGGGAGAAAACTGTCACGCAAGTCTGCTGTTTCAAATTGCCAACCACCCAGCCTTTAGCCTTTAATTCCTGCCAACACTCCCTCACCTCCACCTTTGTCTCCAGCGCACACTTTCACTGTTTTCCATTCAGGTTTGTCTCACTGGGGATGATCCTGATGCTCAATCCCTGAAGTCTAAGGGGTGCAGAGGTGAGCATCTGTGGCCTGAAACTGTTTTAGAGTTCTCCATCTGAATTACTGATCAACACTGTGCCACGACACCATGGGCACCAAAAATAACCACAAGCCTTCCAGTAGCTGACAGGATTTATATTTTCCAACAGTATTGTACATAAAAGGCAGCATAGAAATCAGTTTTTGATGTTCTGTAGAATTCAGGTTCAATGTATCGGTAAGTCCAGCAGATTAAACTAACAAGGTGTCAGTGAAAAGATATTGAGTGAATCATCACTGATTGATAACATCAGCATAATGATATTAATCATAGATTCCATCAATTTCTCTTTGACAAGTCTGATTATGTTCAATAATTTACAAAAACTTTCAAGTCTGAATTTCACATTAACACATGGACAAATTTTACTGTCAAATTTTGCTTGAAAATGGAAGCATTTCAATTGGGATTCTCATAGTATTTCAGCCTCCCAGACAAGCCAATGGTATAAATACACACCTACATCGCCATTCGAAAGGGGAACCATTTTGCCTTTATGCATCAGCAACTGGCCATGGAAACCTTATGGGAATTATTTTAACACGTTTCACTTCTGCATGCCATTGTCAGGCCAAAATCATAAAATATCAGAGTCATAAAATGGCCTCCATTCCTGACCTTTAAGCCATTCTGAGGACACTTTTAAGAATTCCAAAATACGTAAAGTCCTTCCAAATCAGTTCACTGTCATTAGGGGAGATAAGATCTAGGGTTGATGACTGATACAGAAAGGAAGGAGACACGAACAGATGTAAGGCACAATAATAAACTAACCTTTAGGACTGTGTGGGTGGACCTGTGCATCTCTTAACAACTCCCACACCAACAGCTAACAACAGCTTCACTTCGAAAATGATTAAAGCCACATTATCTCCATGTAATACTGCATTCAATCCTACATACTGGTAAGTAATTCTCAGCTGATTATCATGGTGTAACATCTATTCGTCAATCCAAATTTCTAAAGAAAACTCATTCTGAGATCCATACTTTTGTGACTTTCCCATTTGGACCAATCAACTCCTGCTTCATTACCTCTTTGGACAGTTGTCCAAGAAACACGACACTCAATAACTTACCCAAGAATGTGTACACGTGTTAAAAACTGCAACACCATCCCAGTAGATAAGTTTTATCTTTACTTCACTGATTTTAGGAAAATCAAGCACAGCACAGGTAACTCAGCCAATGTGAATTGATATGGAAACTATGTGAATTCACAGTTGGGAAGGGAATTGGAGGGCTGGTAGGTCTGCACCTTCATTCATCACTTCAGGACAAAGAGGCAGGGAACAGAAAGAAAAGGAATATAGTTGTTTCTATTACAATTTTTTTTATTAAGTGTATCACCTGTGGACTTTTATCTTGGATTAAGGGCATTAAAAAGGATATGGGGATTGGGGATATTGTGAGAACAGGAAGTAGAAATAGAATATCAGCTGTGATTTGACTGAATGGTGGAATTGGCTTGACAAGTCAGTTAACTCCTGCTCCTATTTCTTAAGTTCTATTTGTTTAGCTTGTAAGGGCTTTTACTTTAAATTATGCCAAGGCCATAAACTAGATTCAAATTACAAGAGCTAAGTTGTCCATTTTTAATTTAGCAATTTTAGAACGTTAGTTATGCCAAACATCAAGTTGCCTGCCTTGTCTTGCTGCATTACCTTTGAGACAATGCAGGACATTAAATTTGATCCTGCTTATATATTTCATCCCCATTCTGGAAAAAATGCTTTTCATTTATTATTCTAGTAGTGAGTTTGGCTGAGGGGAGTCAACTGAATGAGATATAGAGAATGCATTGGTCACATATTAAGGAGGTAGCATTTCATTCACATGAAAAATCGATTGGGATCTTGGCCATCCAGTATTGGCACAGAGAATTGAAAGTTGGATCATAAAATTATCTTAACTTTCCCATTTTGGTGATCTCGAGATTTGGATGCAAAGGCAGCTGCAGAGTTACAGTATGGACCAACACTTGCAGATTTTAACAGAGAATATCATTCGCTTGCTTCAAAATCAAATTCACGCAGAAGACTCACAGAATCAATGCTAAATATTTATCCCCGGTTGATGGCACTAAACTTGCAATATAATAGAGGCAGCTTACTTTGTTACTGAAATATCTTCAGCAGAGTGAATTTCAGAATACTTCTATTTAGCACATTTAGAACATTGAACATGGATGAATTTCGCGGTTACAAGCATTTTGTTTGCGTGTTAACTGTGGTCAAAATAAAAGAATTTATTTGTAAAAGCTAATTGATGTTCTTTCGTGTATTTCATTTGATCTTAATTAATTTGTTAAAATCATATTTTGTCTTGGCAGACACATGGTATGGTATCCAGAATGTGCACGAAGTTGTCTCAATTAGGATACAAAACTGAAAGAGCTGGAAATACTCAACAGGTCAAGCAGCATATGAAGGGAGAAACAGTTAACTTTCCAGGTTAAAAATCACTCAGTTAATTTCAGATTTACAGCATCCACAGAATTTTGCCTTTAGTCTATATTATAATCCTTGAGTTATGCTTTTGCATACTCATTATTGAAAAAGAAGTCTGCACGCAACCCAAATTTGTCCTTGGTCACCTCCTGTGCTGCTCAATGACAACAGCCAGTTATATACCCTTTCTGAACTTCAGTTCATCTGACTTCAATAAAAGAATTTATATCTAAAGTAGTTCCATTCACTGGAGTGATCAACAATACTGAGCCTGACAGAAATCTAATACAAACCCATGTAACTGCTAATACACTAACTGATGAATTATATTCCCCTTCTCACACAAAACAAAGCATCTCTTCCACTACCAGTTCCTACAGAGAAGTTCTCCTATGCTATTGGCTTTTAAACAAATCATTGAGCCTTAATGGAACATCAAATGACACAATAACTAATTATGGTAGCAAGTTATTTATAAAATGGAAGGCAACAAGATGGAATTCACATTTTTTTCTTCATAAACTCCAACTGTCATTTCTATGAATGGAAAAAAATAAATCATTTTGCTGCAGCTGTTGAGTAGCAGTCTGATATTCGGTCAGGTAAAGCTTAATATTTTAAATTATTTCATAACATCACAAGTGGTCCATTTTGCTTTCCTGTTAGATATATTTGAACGTTCACATGTTTTATGTCAACAAAACACGAGATCACTAAATGTGGCACAGGCAGAAACTTGACATCAATTTTCCTGCATGTAGCCCATGTATATTTCCAGCAGATTTTGCAGATAGTTTGGCTGATATACATAATTAATTTTCAATCATTACTATCTTCAGTCTCTAAAATTCGTCAAGTTCATTCTCCACTTAGTAACAAAAATTATACAAGAGAATGGTCACAATTTACCAACTTAATTAACTGTCCTGTAACGAAACAAAACGAAAGAAAGCGTGTCAGAACACAACATTCTGATGAATGGTCACAACCAAAACCTAACTGCCTTTCACAGACAGTCGTGTGCAATAATTCAGCTTCAGGTTCCAGCAGTTGATGGGGCAGAAGCAGTCTCAAAACCATTACATTCACATTTTATTCTCATGTTACATCTTTATTGAGCTCACTGTCTATTGAAAATGAAATTAACCAAGTCATCATTATATGTCAGACCAGTGCAAAGCTTTAAATGGCTAAATAAGCACCTAGAAAATACACAAGAAAATCAAATAATAACTATATAATTTTTCCCGTGTTTCAGTTTTTTCTTCTTTATGTAGTGAGGTCACGCTTTGTTTGTTTCCTTTTGTTCCTTTTCCTATAGACTCCCGTACATTATTCATCTACTGACAAGCCTGGCAAGTGATCTGACTGCAGAACTCTCAACATCCCCAGGGAAGAGCTGATAGTGCAAAGGGATTCCAGTTGACTAGCCTGCCTTTTACCTCACCAGCACAACACTATAAATCTCAGGCAAAGACTTTCTCAATCCAGTGGCATTTTGTATCCCAGGATGTGACTATAAATTAAAATTGAGAGTATTTCCCTTTGTTCTTGAAATAAAATGAAATAAACTTAAAATGATACCACCTGGTTATCAGTGTAAATGGAAACAGTTCTTCCATATTTAACTGATCAAAGTACTGCAGTGCCTCAATATAAGTAGCAAGAGTAGATAGTAGCCATATTGGCCCTTCAAGTTCCACCATTCCATAGGGTCATGACCCATCAACTACATTGTCCTCCTTCTTTCCTGACTTCTATATTTCCTGATTATCTTAACAATATAGAAACATAGTCTTGAACACACAATGACAGTTTCAGAGAACGAGAATTCTCTAAATTCATTGAGAGAAGAAAATTATCCATATTTTGGTCCTGATTAGCCAGATCCTTATCCTATCCTTTCTGGGTTTAGACTAATTAGAGGAAACAGCCTCATGCTATTTATCCTATTTTTCCATCTCAGAATCTTATGCATTTCAATGAGGTCATGCTGATTTGTTGATTAAATCTAGTTAGCCTTTGTTGCACTGCTGTAAAGGCAGGAACATACTTCTGTCTTTGCTGAAACCCATTAAAGGGGTTCAAAAATGGCCAATTTATTTTGGGTAGCTAATTCCAGAGGTTCACAAGACACATTCTGTGTTGTTGAAGCAAAAGAAGAAAATGCAACAGTAGGAAGAGGTAGAGGAATATCTGGAACTATTCTACTCCCTATACACTCATGACTGCGTGGCCAGATTCTGCTCTAACTCTATCTACAAGTTTGCAGATGATACCACTGTAGTGGGCCGTATCTCAAATAACGATGAGTCAGAATACAAGAAGGAGACGGAGAGCTTAATGTCATGACAACAAACTTTCTCTCAACGTCAGTAAAACAAAAGAGCTGGTAATTGACTTCAGGAAGGGAAGGCAGTACACATACATCTGTCTACATCAATGGGGCTGAGGTCGAGAGGTTGAGAGCTTTAAGTTCCGAGGAGTGAACATCACCAATAACCTGTCCTCGTCCAACCAGGCTCAAGGACAGCTTCCATCCCACTGTTATAAGACTATTGAACAGTTCCCTCGTATGATAAGATGGAGTTTTGACTTCACAATCTACCTCGTTATGACATTGCACCTTAATGTCTACCTGCACTGCACTTTCTCTGCAGCTGCGCCACTTCACTCGGTATTCTGTATTGTTTTACCTTGTACTATCTCAATGCACTGTATAATGAATTGATCTGTATGAATGGTATGCAAGACAAGTTTTTCACTGTACATTGGCACAAGTGACAATTATAAACCAATTCCCAAACAAATAACAAAATACAAACTCATTTTTGAATTAAACTTATCGTTTAGACCACTCGAGAGGCTGGATGATCACATGGTCCCAACAACAACTCCCAACCCACCACCATCTGTTTCTGTTGCTTGAGGCACTACAATTGGTCTCCATTATCTGAAGTTACAAAACTGGCCAAGATCCTCATTTGTTCATGATCTAGCAACCTTTGCTGCAGTTGCATATACTGTCAGATAACAAGGGTACGCGGTTCAGTCGGAATGCCATCTGTTGCCAAGTAGCACAGTGACACCAACGAGCTAGATTCCCATTGTTAAGGTAAGTTCGATAGCTGAGCCAGATATCAGAGGGCATATTGGCTCCTGGAACCATTCTCTGACAAAGAATCAACAGCTTCAGAGAAATGGTGGACTACTGAGAGAGGAAGGAAAAAAGTAAACATTACAATACTGTCAGGACAATCGGAAAAAGTAATCTCAAACTGGAATAATTCTGAACTTATATGTTCCCCACCTGCATTTTGCTTTGTGAAACCATTTTAAGTTTGACCATTAAGCAGCTGCAGAACTGAATTGTGGAGGTGACAAGAAGTTCATTGTGCTGTCAACTCGAACAATATTCTTTGCAATTACATCTTCAGAACTGACTCAGTGGGGTTCCTTTTGACTGAATTTTCTTTAGAGGCCTTGCAGGCATTGCACAAATCTCAATGACTTCTTGTGAGGAATTGTATTTAAGTGAAACAAAAGTCGCAATTATTTTCTTCAACCTATCCAATGATTACCAAGATGGGTTGAAAACAGCCAATGTGGCAACTTGCTCTGCTCTCTGTCCTCCAAAACTGGGTTTAAGCCATTTGTAAAATTAGTACGTGTTATGAAAGAAAATTATATAATTTTTCAGACAAAAGTTACAGAAAAATTTCAATTAAAGATGTTTTTCTGGGCCACATAGATGGGAAGGAAGAAATGTCCTCACTTAATGAAGTCTCTGCAGTTGGCTAGATCTTCTGGCACCTTTCTCACTATGGCCATCCTTTAACACTATCCACTTTCTAAAGTAACTTACATTACAGCTCCATTACTACATTTTTTTTGACTCTCCACTTGTGTTGACATTCTACCAATCTGCTCAATCATACCCTCATCCCCACCTTTGACTCTGTTATCTTCATTACCAAACCCTCCCCCATACTTGTTCAGTCAATTAAGTCAAAGAGATGAAGACTTGAACATTCATTGTGTACATCTGGAATTAACCATTTCATACTACATCTGGCTAGATGTTAGCTCGTGTCAGGTCCCAATCTCCTGCCAAAACTGTCTTAAAAGGCCATACGCATTTCATAAATAAAGGCTTTTATACAGGTAGTAACTAAAATCAATGTGCATAACATATAGATTATGCATAGTTCTGGACTCTGAAGAACACTTGAACTATAAAAACACAATACAATGTAGATTCACCGCAATGATGTCCTGAACAACCAACCACATATATGATGCTGAGAAGGTGTCTTCACTGACACGGAGGTGGTGTTCAACAACAATGTTGTAGAAAAAGTTTTTTCTTAAGTTTTTAAAGATTTTAGCAGGTTGAACAGGAGAAGCCTTTCATCAGGTGTCAACAGCGATTGTGTCTAAATCACGAAACTCCCTTCCCAATAGCACTGCAGGAGTGCCTTTACCAGCTAGGTTGTGGTGAACCACAACCTTAACAAGGGAAATTAGAGAAAGGCAATAAAGATGTTGGTCTTGTCTACTAAAATAAACTATCAGAGAGATTAGGAGAAAATTTACTCCATAGATGATTGCTGGAGCAGGAAAAACTGCAGCACAAGGGTTGAGGCAAATACAGTTGTTTCTACAGTATAAAAAGAAAACTTGGAGAAATTTTTGATGCAGAGGAAAATTCAGGTCTTTGAAGGGAGAACAAGACAGCTGGATTAGTGTTGAACTGCTCAATAAAAGACAGCAGAAAAAACCTCCTCAGCTGAAAATCCCAGTGGTTATATAGTTCAATGAAATATATACTGTATATTTTAAGTGGGTTGCATTGACCAAGGATTCAGAGTTATGATTTTAGTGCCTTCCGTTAGGTAGTGAGAGCATATGACATCTACTATAGCAGTTCCAAACAGTAATCTATCAATACAATGTATTACTGTACAACAGATTCACAACATCTCCTGCTTCTTCATCTAGATAAAAGGAACTGAAATGAAAGTTTAGTATGTACCACATAATGTTGCATGTCAGACTTATCCTTAGGGAAGCAAAGTTTATGATGTGATAAATAGTGATGCATCCGTTCAATTGATTGGTGAGACAGTGAAGAAGATACCACAAATGTCAAGTGATTGCACAAAATGTGATGAGAGATGAAGTTAGAAGTAATTTCTTGATACAGAAGGTTCTTGGAATATAGAATTCCATGCAACAAAACAGTGTGGAGTGTGATGCGAGCCTTTCCATTCTTTCTACCTGGCTGAATTACCAAGTTGACGTCTCATTACAAATGGCCTTTTGCACCTGAGACCTCAATTTTAATGCAACCAGACTGATGGAATAAAAGTCAGATTGTAACCATTTTCCATTTTATCTAATGATGAGCTTTGGAAGCCTCAATCTGATTTACTGTAGAATGCCCATGATTTGATTCAGATTGTCAGCCTCACAAAGAATATTTAGAGGGGAAATATAATAAGCACTTTCGACAATTTCAGATCCTAATTATGTACTTATTTTCAAAGTAATCATTGCCATAATGTAGGAAATGCAGCCAATTTGCACACTGTATTCCAACAACACTGGATAATGATTGGATAATCTGTTTTAAAGATAAATAATACCCAAGGTATTACATAAAACAACCTTACTGTTCTTCAAATTGATATCATGGATCTTTTACACCTACCCTGGAGACCAGATGAGATTTTGGATTAATGCCTCAACCAGAATATAGGGCCCTCGACTGAAGAGTCTGCCCTCAGTAATGCACCGGAGAATCAACCTCACCTTGTGTGCTTAGATTCCTTGAGTAAAACTTGATAACGCTCACTTGAGAGAACCAGGAGTAGCCCATGATGCTCCTCAAGCCTGGTCTCCTCTTCAGTGAGAACATGCTTAATCCCCATACACTCTTATACACTGGGGATCAATCTCAATATTTTATTTCATAAAGCTTGGAAATCGTACAGAGAGATTAAATATGGCTTACTGTACAGTGTATTTTCTGTGAAGCAGCAATATACAACAAGCATTCTTTTTCCCAGCATTAACATATTTTACGATGGGAACTTCAAACTGAAAACAAATACCTACATTTTAATTTGGACCTAGGACTATCATTCGTACACATGGTTTGAGACCAGATCTAAACTAACAATTAAGTTGGTTTTGAATATTTATGGCTGGGTCAATAATTATCTAAGTGTCTTGTAATATAATACGTTAGAGCCTGTCTTTCCTCTACATGTACATCAGACATGATCCACAGAGAATAACACATGCAGTTACACATTTACCAAGTCTCTTTACTAAATCAACTCTTTCTAAGTGGACTTTGTAACTTGCAGAGTTAAAAAATAGAAAAGGTACTCATACATGGTATCTGGGGTGGATGGATAAAAGAGATAGTTTTCAATATGATTCTCATAATCTAATTACCTAATGTTGAAGAATTACAAATGAATGCTTCAAATTTGAAAGCCTTGCCATCTTGAAATGAGCACTATATACACATGTTTAATACCCCCAAAGTAACTCAACGACTGCCCATGGAATGCCACCTTAGAAGTTATTCCCACCAAACCCCTTTCTGACAGACTCAGTTAAAAATAACAATTTTGAAAACATACCACACTCAAGCAGTTCAGGGAAAACCTTGAAATATTAAGAAACTTAAATCTCTGTTTCATTGAAAAATATTGAAATAGTTACTTTTGTTGAAATATTTGAAAAAAAAGTGAAAATAGGATACATTGGTTTGAATATAAGCAACAACATACCCAAGCAGCAAAAAGAAATTCCAATAAGCAACATGTCCAAAAGCTATCACCTGCTAAATTGCAGGCAGCACAGCATTGTGTCACCACTGCAACTGAAGTACAGGGCCAGATTATGTGTTCAAATCATTGAAATCATAATCTACAATATATATGATATAATGCAAACACTTAACTATTAACTTAATTTGACACTTCAAAGTTTCAAACTGCAGTAGCGTGAAATTCCTCCCTCTATGAAACCCCACAAAACTTTTGGAGTCAGGTTGGATTCTCAAATGTACACTGTCATCTTAGCTTCAACAGAAAATTATTCATAGCAATAAGTACACCTTAATTTTATCACATTAAGTACTAATGGTCATAGTGAGTGTATTATAGGATAAAATTTCCATCACCTAAATCACTCCTGACCTATCCTTGTCCCTCAAAGATTTGAGGAGAGAATTCAGCTCAAAGAATGATGAGAAAATTCCAAGCCCTGGAAACCACTTCTGCTGAAAAAACTCTTCAAACCTCCACAATCAATTTCTTAATGGCAATTTACAACTGATGACTCCCTTTGACATGCAGAAGTAACTTTCCACAAAAAGTAATTCAAATGTCCTTTATTGTTGGTCTGAAAAAGGCTTCAAGTAAAACTGGTATTGGTAATTATTTCTTTCTGGTGAGTGTTGGCCCTTATTTTAGGTGGATTCTCAATGCAACAAAATAGCCCACTATCTCTGCTTCCTGACATTAGACATGATCTCTGCCCATGTTTACTTTTTGTTAAAAATGGCAAAATTAGGCACACTGGCTTCATCTGGTATACTTTGTTTGCAGTACCACTGTTGATTCTGTCAAAGAGCTAAAGCATTTTGTGAGAATGTGCTTAGTTTATCCTTGCTGTTATTGTGGTATCTTTTCATAAACAAGCCAATATATTTCCTGTAATAATCCAGTACTTGACTTATCCTGGAAATTTCAGCCACAGTACTGAATCACTGCCCATTAAGGTCTCATTAATCCAACCTTGGGCACAATAGTCTCCAACAAGATATTCATTTAGAATAGCCAACAGAGGAGAAAAAGAGGGGAAATAATAAGTCCAGTGGACAGAACAGGTGAGTAAATGAAAATCAAGGGAATTCAAAGCTGAATTGCACCTATTTTAATGCAAGGAACATGACTAGTAAAATAGATGAATGCAAAGCTTTAGTTAACATGGAGGCCTTCAATATTGTTGCCATCACTGAAACATGGTTAAAGGATGGACAGAACTGGCAACTCAATTTCCTGGACTATAGAATTTTCAGACAAGACAGAGGATGGAGTAAAAGGGAAGGACATATTGCACTGTTAGTCAAAGATTGCATTACTTCAGTGCTGGGGAAGATGTCCAAGAAGGCTTCTCAAACAAGGCCATATAGGTAGAGATTAGTATGTCATCATTTTGCTGGGAGTGTTTTACAAACCTCCCAATGGTCACAGGAGATAGAGGATCTGAGACGCAGGCAGATCTCAAAGAGATGCAATAAGAATAGGGTCATTATACTGGGGAATTTCAATTTCTCAAATGTTAACTGGATTGCCTTAAAGACTCAAAGTGGTGGAATTTTTGAGGTCCAGGAGAGCCTTTTTAACACAGTATGCAGATAGAGCAATGAGGAGAGAGTGTTACTGGACCTTATCTTGAGGAATGTAGTGGACAGAGTGTCAGTGAGGGATAATATTGGAGATAGTGACCATAACTCCACATATTTTAAAGTGGTTACGGAAAAGGATAGGGATGAACCAGTAATAAAGGTCTTCAACTGAGGGAACGCCTATTTCATTATCATAAGGGAGGACCTGACAAAGGTAGATTGGGAACATCTACTTGCAGATACATCTGAACAGTGGGAAGCATTCAAATGAGAAACAGCAAGAATTCAAAGCCAATATGCTCCTGTAAGAACAAAAGCCAGGGATAGGGAACCCTGGATGTTGAGGGATATTGAGGGTTGGACAAAGGGAGAAAAGGATTCATATGACTTGCAATCTACACAAAATCCTGGAGGAACTTAGCCGGTCAGGCAGCATCTATGGAGAGAAATAAACAATTGATGTTTCAAGGTTGAGACCCTTCATCAGGACTGGAAAGGAAGAGGGCGGAAGTGGGAATGAACGAACAGGGAATATTAGAAGTAAGAGCAGGAGTAGGCCATCTGGCCTGTCGAGCCTGCTCCACCATTCAATAAGATCATGGATGATCTGGCCGTGGACTCAGATCCACCTACCTGCCTTTTCCCCAATAACCCTTAATTCCCCTATTATGCAAAAATCTATCTAACTGTGTCTTAAATACATTTAATAAGGTAGCCTCTATTGCTTCCCTGGGCAGACAATTCTACAGATTCACTACTCTCTGGGAAAAGTAGTTTCCCCTGATCTCTGTCCTAAATCTATTCCCCCGAATCTTGAGGCTATGTCCCCTAGTTCTAGTCTCACCTACCACTGGAAACAACCTTCCTGCCTCTATCTTATCTATCCCTTTCATAATTTTACACGTTTCTGTAAGATTCCCTCTCATTCTTCTGAATTCCAGTGAGTATAGTCCTAGATGACTCAATCTCTCCTCATAGGCTAACCCCCTCATCTCCGGCCCATCAAGAGTATAAAAGGTGTAGAGACGTGCTTAAAAAAGAAATTAGGAAGGCTAAAAGAGAGTCACACACAAAAAAAATCACTGGCAGACAGGATTAAGGTAGTTCTGAAGGCATTCTATAAGTATATTAAGGGCAAAAGTAGGGCCCATTAGTGACAACATGGACAATCTGTGCATGGAGCCAGAAGTACGGATGAGGTCCTAAATGCACACATTTTAATCAGTATTCACAAAAAAAATAATTTTGTGCTTGGAGAATTCATTGGGGCAGGTGAAAATCTTGTGCAGGTCTCCATAAGAGAAGATCCAGAATGCCTTAGTGGGCTTACAGATAGTTAGATCCCCAGGACTGGATGGGATTTAATCCAGGCTACTATGGGAGTCAAGGGAAGAGATTGTTGGAGCTCTGGCTGAGATTTTTAAATCTTTGCTGGATATAAGCAAGGTACCAGATAACTGGAGGACAGCAAATGTGGCACGGTAGTGTAGTGTTTAGTGTAACGCTATAACAACGCTAGTGACTGTTGGTGCCGGAAGAGCGGCAGCACTTGCGGGCTGCCCCC
>JARFYF010000094.1:16159244-16171112 GCA_030265395.1 Rhina ancylostomus | reverse complement strand
CTACAAAATCCACGTTAATTTTCCAGCTTCTCCACTTAGCTGACACTCCAGTCTACTGACTGAAGCCCAAATTTACCTGATCCCTCCATCAAAACTGAGGCAGCAGCTGGGTAAAAATCAGCATGCTTCAATTACTATACCAGTCCCCTTCAACCACCACATCTCCTGGAGCCTTGAACTGGGATACTGAGACAGAAACCTCATTACTGGATTTAAATGTGGATCTTGTGATGTGCACATATAATTTACAGGTGAGTCACCAATCAAGATTGTCAACCAGTTGTTGGGAGTGTGGTAACATCATTTTACTCACATGCCCAAATTTTAATAGAAACTGTACTGCACACATTTACAAAATATAGATGAATATATTTCACATGGGTGCATTTACTGAACAAACATTACCATTCAGTTGTAAAAGAAGAAAAGGTCCCACTAAAAATGACTTTTCTTATGGACACCCATTCAGAGGAAAGTGGACTGTAATATTTATACAAAATTCAGAGAAGAGTAGATATGAATATATTCCTACCTTCACAGAGTAGGCGAGGGAGATGGTGACAGCAAGTGGGAGACCCTCTGGGACAGCCACAACAAGTACAGTGACACCAATAATGAAGAATTTAACAAAGAATTGGATGTAGACTGGAGTGCATTCAGGCAGCCACTGCAGCTTTTGAATCACAAAAGTATCGATGGCAAAGTATAGTACAAGAATAATTACTGTGATTGCCGACATTACCAATCCTAGAAAAAAATTAAATAAAAACTGTCACAGTTCTATAGCAGCTGCTTGCTTCATATTTAACATCTTAACAGGGAAAGTTTGCACACAAAAGTAGAAGGTTTAGCAAACAGTGAGAAGGACTGCAAAAGATTTCAAGACCTCATAAAAACAAGTTAGCAGAACGTGCAGGCAGGTGGCAAATGTTATTTTATATCAATGTGTGAGGTAATATATTCTGGGAGACTAAAAACAAGGGATGAGATTAATTCACTTAATAGCAAGGCACCAAAGAACGTGGGCAAAAAGAGAAACTGAGGAATCAAATGTACAATTCCCTGAATGGGAGGTGCAAGCACAAGAGAATATTAGTTTACGTAACAGATTGGCCCCAATGGAAACTTTGCTTCAGTTTTGTTTATGTGAAGCCTTTGGGAGTTGAAGATCTGCCACCAAACTTGCAGCACATGCTTCAGCTAAGCTCCATGGAAATTCACTCCAGAATACTAAGGCTTCTATCTCTGATTGAACTCAATTTGTCAAATTCCATTACTTTCGGTTTTATGACACCTTTTGTCTTTCAAAAGAGGCATCATTAAAAACTACAAGTTTGTCAAAATAGAATATATATTCAGAAGTAAAAGAATGGCATTCCCCATTCTGTTCCTCCTGTTGCTGGTCTATATTTTTAAGTACCAATTCTCTCTCTTTTTCACCATATCCCTGACACCCTTGCTTTCCTTAATACTCTCTCGTCAAATACTTCAATGTGATCTATTCCATTTAAAAGTTTCTGCTGTTTTCATTTTTGTGTCATAACCCACAATTGTTTCATCTTGTTCCATTCTCCCCTATGAGAGAGGATCTATTCTGGCCTTTTCCAAATGCTTATTCTGAAAGACTAAAATATGATAATTTTGAGAAGAAATTCAATTTTACTTCTGCAAAATGATAGTACATCTGACTTCAATGGAGATGGAAAAGAAAAGGCAACTCTGAAGTATATTTAGTGCTGTTAATGGTGGGGGGTGGGGTCGATTTACAGTTCCAGTCACATTTTCATAAGCTTGTTGCCTGCAGAAAGTCACTTATCAAGAATTACATCACAGTAGTTCACACTGCACCAGAGATATCACACCATTGGTAGTTGGAAATGTGTCAGTAGTCAATATAGCTGTTAGAACAGGCTATTTGAAATATTTGCCTGAAGATTCCCTGAATTAATGCAGACTTCCTTCCCTCCTATTAGCAGTGCAGTTTTTCCAATTTTACCTTGTCAGAATTAATAGTTCCCTGAATTGGCAAACGGCTCACCCGCTTTCCCTATCTGCACCGCCAGCTTGGTGAGCTTCCCCTGCAGCACTGACTTCTCTTTCTTGGGCGTACCCCCCTTCTTCTTCTCTTTGTCATCTCCATCGCCTCCTTCCGCACTCTTCAGAGGCTGCATTTCCATGGCAGCTGCACCATCTTGTTTCTTGGCTAAATTTAAACAAATTAAAAGAAAGCTAGTCAAAATTAATCTGAACACAAACATTTGGAATCCTTCATTAATCTCGAATGCTCTTACCAAGTCTCTTACCAATGATCTTATGGTCTTACCAAGCTTACAAAATCACTTTTTTCTTTTCTGTGCTATCCAGAAGATGTTTTATTTTTCCCTCCAAATCTCCAAAATTAACTTTTAGAAATAAAACTATAGAGAATTACAAATCCATTGGATGTCATACTGTTCAATTTTGGCTGTTATTGAGCTAGAAAGACAGGTAACTAAAATCCTATGTGGCTATTCTTCCTGTAAAAGACTCGTGTCACTTTAAGAACCAGTCCGAGTTAGCAGCCAATGTGCGGGTTGCTCTGGAGGTGCAGGGGAAACTCTCAGCTGACAGGAGACACATTAATTCACATGGACCCCATAGCAGCGAGTTCTTCCTGGCCTTGGAGGTACTAATTCCCCCAACTGACAGAGTGACATCAAGATCTTATGCACATCTTCGATGATGGGCATATATAACTAATCCAGCTCGGCACTAGCATTCTGGCAGAAGCTGCCAGGCCAAATGGCCATGGAGAAGGATGAGGAAATGGTCAATCGCCTCTATCAACACCCCCATACTTCTCTGGGGTGGAGGGAAATTAAATCTCCATGAATTATTTTAATCTAACATGTCTTTTATTTTGTTTCTGAAAACTTTAAAATGTGCAGAGGATTAGTCATGTTCAGAAATGGAATTGTACTAAACAAGAATGGGGTTGAATTTTGCATTGCATTGAGCTGTGCACATGTAAACATAAAGATCAGATTATTCTTTGCATCCAACTCTTAGCATATGGAGTGAGGTCAGTAGTTAACAAATAAACATCCACTTTTAACAAAGAATTCACTATGCAGAACAGCTGACACCATTTGGCATTGTTTCTTAGCTAGGCTGCAAGATTTAACTGCTTTCAATACAGACTTCCCACAAACCATTGTTACAAATGCATCTATGTGTGTTCAATTTTCCTTCTTACAAACACTTTCAGGCTTTTTCTTCCTCTTTTCTTTAAGTTGCTCCCTCTTATGATGTCCCATAAAAACAGGTAAAGGATCTGGGCCCCGTTCTCTGTTTAATGTCTGAATCATTGGTTCGGATGATATGGAAGGTGGAGTCAGTTGTCAAATCTAGCTATGTTTCATCTTTCTCTGTGGGATGCACCTGACTTCTATACTGAATTTCATCCTGACAACTTGGTAAGATCAGCAATCTGTCATTTGTTAAGTAATGGAAATTAATTTCAAATCTTTTTACAAGTAAATCCATTCTAATTAAGATTCAATGACAACTAATATTAATAAATCCATTTACTGCTACACATTCCTTTCATATCCTTTAGACCAAAATTTTACTTGAAAATACTGATGACTGCTAATCTTTAGTCATGACTGAACATTTATTGCATCAGTCAGCATTATGTTATACTGCTTGTTAGCAAAGCTATTAAAACAGAGCCCTTATTATTTTGGATTTAAGAACATAGCAATAATGCCATACTCGAACCTAAAAATGACTGAAGCCAAAGTATTTGTATGCTTTTGCAAAGCCATATTGATGAAAAATTTCAAAATACAACATTTGAAATATTGGTCAAAAGAAATCTCTGAATCAGGGTATGGGTTAAAATGATAAACAGTGGAGATGGAAAGCATTTTAGAATTTTAAAGCACTGAAAGATTCTTTTCAAAATCATGATGAGGGAGACTGTAATACCATACATATTTGCAACTTAAATAAAAAGGTAAGTACCCTGTATGAAAAGAATTGTAAGGTGTTAGTAAATAACGGTTCTGCACTTCAGAAAATTAGAGAAGTGGAACATCTTAATTGCGTTGCATCAATGTCAGTGTGAAATATACAGTAAGATTGTCTGACGGTTGAGAAGAACCGTTACCTTTATTCTGGCTGTTTTCCATATTCCCATCCTGCAATTTGCCTATGATGAAAGAGTACAACAAACAAAACAGAAACAAACAGTGAAGAGTCACAACAGAGACAACACATAGCGTTACATTGCAACCAAAAATTAACGAAAAAATGGCAGACACAACAGACAAACCTTAATAGTTTTCAATGGTCACAAATCAGTGACTCTATATGCAGCATTTGTACAAGATAAAATTCAAAATGATCACAACAAAGATATCCATACACATTACTCAGGAGTAATTAAGTACAGTACACTTGTTGGAGAGATCCCCACAAATAAGTCTGCGAGTTGACACTTCTTCCTAACAACGAAATTTTAGTCTTCTTCCCTGACACATATGTATTAGTCCCGTCCCCTTTTGGAAAAATATTGGAAAGACATTTTTAACATTATTTCATCTGTATTGAAGATTGATTTAGAACGTCATCCTAGTAGTGCACTATTTGGGTTACCAATAATGGAATCTGGCCATTGATCTGCTTCTGCTCGTCATATGATCACTTTTGTCACATGAATGGCCAAGCGATCCATTTTGTTCAAATGGAAGGATCCAATACCTCCTACCACTTTTCTCAAACTATAGCATGTTTAAACTTAGAAAAAATTAGGAGTGGTACTGTTGATTCTTTGCTTAAATTTGAGGAAGTTTGGAGTCCATTTATCAATATTTCTATATGATACAAGTTGACCTTTTTCAGATCCCTTTCAATAACCTTTGAATACAGAGGAGTGGAATTAATGACATAATAATGTTTTTTTAATTGAAGAAATATCAGTCCAGTTTTTTTTAAGTTTTTTGTTTCTTTCGGTTTAGTATTAACTTTTTTTGACTTGGGGGTTCTTTTCTCATATAATTAAATCTCTTTTCAATTTTCCTTTTGTATAATGTTCACTTAATAAGAGAGCGGAAGGTCTAGATTACTTTTTTTAAACTCCTTGTGATTATATATGTATATTAACTGTTATGATTGTAACCCTAATCTCTTTGCATCACATGTATAATTATTAATGTCACATATATTAATTTGTACTAATTTGAAAATTAATAAAAAAGATTGAAAAGAAATTTTGGTCTTGTAGATTAACCTCAATTTACATGAATGAGGAGAATGCAGTTCTTAAATTCACATATATATTGTTGAATTTATTGATGAATGTTGCTTCAGTGTCATTGCATATTAAAAATCCAAATCTATGCTCAGTTGGAAGCTATTGTAGGTCTCCAAGAACCCATGTTCCTGTGTGTGGGGTTTAAACCAAGTCCACTGCAAGTCTTTGCTTGACTTTGCCAGTTGGACTTAGCTTCTGTAACCTCCATGAAACTGCACCAGCTTATATTGACTAATATCAAATCCAAATGATGTAAACTATTTCAATACTGCTGATATCGCTAACACGATGAATTGAAATGGCAGATTATTCCCTTTTATGTCTTGCAAAATTGTTGTTAATGTTTTCAAGATAAACATCAAGGGAGTGTGGGTTTTACAGTGATTGTTGTGACAATATGTCAGATTTACTCGGTGTCTGGTCACTGCAATAAGAACACAACTGATAGTTGTAAACCTCTCTGATTGCACAACAAAGCAAAGGGAAGATATAAATTATATTTGGTGAATAAACAGCCTATGGATAAGCATACAAATCCACTGTCCAAAATTCAGTTTATCACTGGTTTCAGGAGCATATATTGAGAACAATTTTAATTTGTCCTCACATCTGTCATATATATTTCATAGAATTACCAATCCTGGCTCTAAAACATTAAGGGCTTATTCTGAAAATGAGTATTACGGGCAAGTGGTGACAATCAATGATATCTTAGTGTATCACACCAGAGTAGAATTTAAAGCATCTTGGTTGCAGACTGGTGGCAACACATAACCACTTTGCAGAGATGTCATTGATGCTGAATCATTATCTTCATCATCATTAGCTTGCATTTTTCAGGTATGCATTCATGTTTTATATTACCTTTCAAATACAGTAGGATCTGCATAATTAAAGAGATCCATGTCAGTGTGAACTCAAAGAACTGTTTGTTCCATTATCATAACTGGAGATTACATTAAATTTGTTTTTCCAAATGAATTTCAAACTTAATGATCTTAAAATTGACATTGATGAAGCAGATCTGCTACATTTATACAGGATTGTTGTGCTATATCATATTGCACTTGGACCTACATGAAACATTCAGCCATCCAAATAGTCTCAATCCAGACCTAAGCATTATCTTAGCTAACAAAAATCAATGGTAATTTGCCCCTTTACGAGACAAAGAAAAAGCATGACATAAAAACATAATGCAAAATGTGTGCACTAAACCAGACATGCATGCTGTCCAACAAAAATTTAAACCAATAACGCAAAAGCTTTGTCAAAGATTCCGCAAGGATGGATGATACACTCCATCTAAATTTTCAGGTGGATTCAGAACAACTAGAACAAAATGTGCTGTTTTGTATGAAATTAAGTTTATGATTGGACAATCTCCATAAATATTAGAGATTAGTACTGTCATGGTACATATGGGTACATACACAAAACAGACCTACTCAAATACAGCTCTGTATTTTTCTCAGTTATCAATTATTCTGATTTGTTTAATAATACTAGAATTCAATTTGTAGTAAGTTATATGGTTCCCCCTTCAGAGGTCCTCAATCAAAATCAATGAAGTTAAAAAAAAGGACACCAGCAATTCAAATGAGTCAATTGAGATTCCAATGGGAGCAATTATATTGAAGCTTAATCTAGACAACCACGAAACTCAGGACCTAAGGACTCATAAACTACACTTGCTCAGAATATAGCTTGTCAATATTTTGTAAATAATCTTTAAGGTGTAGTTGAACCTCAAGCAATCTTTTTTTTTTACTGAGTTATCAAAACCTGGCAGAAGAACTAGTATCTAAGAACCAATGCCATCACAGCAACAGAGCTTACTGGATGGGATCACCCTCACCTGCTGCCATTCCCAGCTATCCAGTAATGGCTAGAGAATCACGAGCAATATCTCTTCTTCCCACAGGTGCATTGCTTCCTTTGGTTTCCATTCACATCGTTCCCCATTCCTGCCCCCCACCTCCCAAGGAGGATCTATCTTTCACTTTCTCCTGTTTTGTATCTATGCTGCCCCTCAGCAACATTATCTAAAATGCAACATCAACTTCCCTGAACCTGACAATAGCACTCAGCTTTATCGCATCATCCCATCTCTTAACTCCTCTGCTACCTTTTAAGCATTCGGTCATAGTGTCATGGATTTCTACTTCCACCTGACTGGAAGTAACATCAACTGGTTCTGTTTGCCTCAGCTTATTTGCTGCTGAACCTCTCATCCATGCCTCCAGACAACCAAACCTGGCCTCCTTAGTTAGATGTCTACAAACTGGGACACATCCAGAACCCTGATGCCTATGTCCTACTCAAACCAAGTTCCAATGATTTGTGCCTCCAGTTAAGCAACAGTTTGATTTTGAAAAGCTGACCTTCATTTTTGATCCTTTTGTTGTCTTGCCCCTTCCCATCTCTGTCATCTCCTTCAAGTCCTGTCGTCATCAGAGGTAACTGGACTCTCCAAATCCTGACCTCTCAAACACACCCAATGTAATTTTTTCATCAGGACAGTCATTCTTTCAGGTGTTGAGTCCCTACACTCTGGAATTCTCTTCTCATGCCCCTCTGACACTGCTTTCTTTTCCTCCTTTGAGATTCTTCACAAAACCTTCCTTTTTGATGAAGCTTTTGGTCATCTAACTCAATAATCCCCCCATGTACCTGGGCATCAATATTTTGTTCAATGATGTTCCTTTCAGTTATAGTTGTATCAAAGGTGTCTCATCAATGTAGGTTGTTGTTATACCTAATCTATCAGTGGTAATAACAAAAAGAAACTACATACTGCAGACAATACTAAGACTTCCCTGTGTATTATCATGTACCCTGAAAGAGAGCCATTGAACATAGGCCCCTCCAATAAGCAAATTGAGAATGTGTACTTCTACCAGCATGTGAAAAATATGCACCTGCTTCAAGTATCCCTCCTTAAGCAGTCAAATTTAAATTCTTGCACATGCCCCTCTGCTTCAAACCTTTGGGCACAAATCTTTCCACTACCATGAAAATCTTAAGAAAGCTACAAATACAATAAAGTCTTAGAATGTGTCCAATACCTTTGTCTAAAGACTTGCTTCAACTTTTCTGACATTCTATTCTGCAATATTCAGAAGTACTTGGTGTAGGAAGTTGTAGCAATCCTTACTGGCGAATGTTAACCAAGCATATGAATACAAAAATGTCTGTGCAGTTTGAGGATAAGCCTTAGAATAGATGGAGCATGAAAAAAATCATCAAATTAAATAATAAAAAGCCAGGTGCTCTCAACATACCATTAACTAAGCTGGCATTTGTACTATCAGTGGCATTTTCACCTGGTGCACCATCTGTACCTGAAGTAGACAGGGGCTGGGAGGGAATAGCATGGGAAGGAGGCTGGGGAGCTGCTACTAGGTGGTAATGGATCAAAAGGAAAAACAAATAGAACAAAAGAAAAAAAATGAAATGGATTAATGAATTTTGTTCAAAATGCATCATACAATTTTGTAAGAGCAAAACAAAAACACATTAAGCATCATAATTCACATTATACATGAAGAGCACAGTTTCACAGGCAAACAATCCTACAAGAAAGGATGAACTTATTGCTTGAATGGATTAAATAAATAATATGAAGCATGTGGAAATAACTGGAGCTATATTAGTCAACACACTCATCACAAAAGACACAAAAAGATGTGATAGCACAATGAGCCCAGACATGAGAGGTGTTTTCTGCACTAGTCATTGTGTAATAATCATCAGAAGACTGTTAACAAGCTTTCCCGTGACAGCATAAAGCAGCAAGGTCTAAAGTTAAGTTAGAAGATAGTGTTGAAACAAGAGTGCGATAGCCATGGTTGAGCCAGTTAGACAGGGAGAAGGGAAGCCAAGGCTTCTTGTTGCAGCCCTGTTATAATGGATTCCAAAATTAGTGCAAGCTAATTACTGTACTTCCACAGCTGGTTAGTATGTACGATACCTGGCAATCGTCGTCCATCTTCTTTTGCTTGACCTGTATTGTAATTGGCAAATGTTAAGGTGGTAGAAAAGCAAACCCAGATATGCATGCAAAAACAGAACAATCTTCATCTTAAAAAGAAAATTTCTCAGAAATTCATCCATAATTTGTAAAAATCCTGGTGCCAGCTGAAAGAAAAAGTTGTGTGAGATTGAATAAAATAATTGAAAATGAAACTCTTTAACTTTTCCTATCCACCTGAAAGACTCAACTGGGAACATCAACGTTATACTGAGTCACACAAACTGGAGAATCCCAAGATTTGAAGGATGATCAAATAAATCATATATTTAAATTCAGTAGCCACCAGCAGGTAAGAACTCAATGATCTTCTAAGATCCCTGGTGAAGAGAGTGCATACATAAACTTTGGAACAAGACATGTTATACTCACCCATGGAATACCCCTTTGATCAAATAGCCATCATTCACTGCAGAGTTCAAATACATTGTAAAGTGTATATCGCAACATTATGACCACTTTGAACTACAGTGAACTTTGTTCTAATTGTGTTCTTTCTCATATAATTTTGTATAATTTATGTTTATGATTTTCTCGTGAATGTTGTCTCTCTGATACTGTGTGTCTGTAATATTGCAGCAAACAAGTTTTTTTGTTGTACCTGTGCTTTCATGTACTTGTGCACATGATAAGAAGCTCGACTTTGACTTTGCGATAAACTATTTCTTCTCCATTTGTCAAAAATGCAAGTTTTCATAGGAACTAACAGGTAATGAGATGACATGAAGACATTGAGGTACAGTTGGTACAATTTGTAATCAAGATATGAGAACAGCAGGATTGTAGTGGCCAGATACCTACAGCTGATCACATAACAACAGCAGTGAACAATGTGGGTGGAGAGTGGAAGGCATGAACAGTCAGCATGCTGTAATCACAATCAGGACTACGGTCAACAGGCAGCTACAGTCATGTGAGGAATCAATCAAATCAACCCACAAAGCACTGCAGAAACTCAGTGGGCCAGGCAGCATCTATGGAGGGAAATGGACAATTTTAAGTTGACTATCCATTTCCCTCCATGGATGCTGCCTGACCTGTTGAGTTCCTTTGGCACTTTGTGTGTTGCTCCAGATTCTAGCATCTGCAGTCTCTTGAGTCTCCAATCAATCTAATCAGTTGACTTGGGGAAAAATGTTTGGTTCATATGGACCATCTGAGGAATGTTCATACACAGTAACTACCAGCAACGTTGGGAAGTGCAAGTTGATATTAGCTTAAGTGATTTGAAGGTAGAATACAAGATTTGTGACAGTGATAAGAATATTAATAATATTTGTAGGGAATCTCAGTAAAAACTTCCATATGACTACCTTGTTATGAAACCACAAACTTGAACTAATATTAGAGCCAGAAGGGCTGGGGATAAACTCAAATCCTATATGTTGCATTCTTGCAAATACTAAGATCATAACCCATTACTATTTTCCCCTTCTTGGCATCAGCTGCTTCCATACTTCTCTTTGCTGATCTGCTGTTGAAATGCTCGAGCTACTTCTGGCATATTGAGTGAAATGTGCTCCTGGGTGCATTCTCTTGTTCCACTCTTTGTAAACTTGGAATTATGCAAAATTCTCTCGCTCATGTCCTACATTACAAAAAGTCCAATTCACTCTTTTGCTTTCTGACCCACAATGTTTGGTCAGAAACACAATGATTTCCAGTTAAGTATTTACATCCTTGATTTCAAATCTTTCTATGCTCCCTCATCCTTCCCTGTCTCCCTCCACATCACCCTCAGCCCAATAGCCCTTTGAGATACCAACATTCCTTTAATCTTGGCCTTCAGCTCATTCCTAAACTTAATAATTTCATCACTGGCAGCCCAAACTTATATTGCTAAAATTCTCGGCTTTGGAATTCCCTTTCTGGAGCTCTCACCTCTCTGCTTCTCATTCCTCATTTAAGAAGCTTGTTTTCTTGAGCTTTCTTGGACAAGCTTTTGTTTAATTGCCCTTGAATTTAATTATAGGACTCAGCATCAGTTTTGGTTTGACCACACTTGTGTGAAGTGCCTTGAGATGCTTTGCTATGTTAAATGCACTTTATAAATGGATGTTTATACTGCGACTAACTCAGGTTCATTTCCTTATGCTCCATGTTCTGGGAGCATAAGGAAATGAACCAAATGGGACTGCTGAGGAGGAGTCAAGGTTTCAACAAAGGAACTACTCGTTGAACAGAAAAGTTGCATGATTTTAAATTAACACTATAAATGTCAACAGGAAGTGCATGACTGCAATCTGTTATACTTCTATCTATGTGGTAAAAGGCTGATCATTCATTTCTGAAATAAACTGTAGGTTAAATTGAGAGAAGTTGGTGATGTGTTAATTCTGAGACCAGGACACACAATTTGTGATTATGCTAATTGTATTTTTGTCACATTGCTGGTAATAAAATAATGGATGGTAGCACATTTAATTTTGTCCTCTTCAGGACTCAATATATCCAAAGCACTAAGTGATGCTTCAACACGTGTTGTAGTGAGCTCTCGATAATGGCCCAACATTGGATTTTGTCAAAATTTTGAGAC
>JARFYF010000094.1:15983667-15993813 GCA_030265395.1 Rhina ancylostomus | reverse complement strand
AGAGACCCTCACCAGGAGACCCTCACCACATCACTCCCACCAGGGTAGCCTCACCGGGAGACCCTCACCAGGAGACCCTCACCAAGAGACCCTCACCAGGATACCCTCACCACATCACTCCCACCAGGATGGCCTCACCAAGAGATCCTCACTGGGAGACCCTCACTGGGAGACACTTAATGGGATACCCTCACCGGGAGACACTCACTGGGAGACCCTCACCGAGAGACCTTCACTGGAATACCCTCATAGCGAGACCCTCACCTGGATATCCTCACCGGGAGACCCTCACCACATCACTCCCACCAGATCTTTGGGATTCACAAATCAGTGGAGTCAGGTCTGGTGGCATTCTGGCACCATGCTGGTCCGGCTTTTGTGGCTGATGTCTCAGTTTATCTGTACAGGTGAGGGTACTGGTTTATACAGTCCCATCCTGTACAGGTGAGGGCACTGGTTTATACAGTCCTGTCCTGTACAGGTGAGGGTACTGGTTTATACAGTCCTGTCCTGTACAAGTGAGGGTACTGGTTTATACAGTCCCGTCCTGTACAGGTGAGGGCACTGGTTTATACAGTCCTGTCCTGTACAGGTGAGGGTACTGGTTTATACAGTCCCATCCTGTACAGGTGAGGGCACTGGTTTATACAGTCCCATCCTGTACAGGTGAGGGTACTGGTTTATGCAGTCCTGTCCTGCACAAGTGAAGGGTAAATTTTACACCATGCAGACACAGAGGTGACACAGTTGGTTTACGCACCCCCACCCTAGACAGGTAGGGGCTGCAATTCCCCCGTGGGTGAAAGTACGGCTTTATACAGTCCTGACTCATTCCTGCTTTGAGTTATCTCCGCACAGCCCATCCAATCAAGTGATCTCTGATTCCCAGAGAAAAGAAATGATCAGAGGGCATTGTGATCAGAGTACAGAAAAATAGCTGTTACTCTTCATGGGAGCTTGCTGTGCGTAAATTGACTGCCTGTTTCCTACCGTTACAACACAACTGTAACTTGTGTTTGTTCAAAACCTTTAATGTCATAAAATGTCCCAAGATAATTGTTCTCAAAGAAAAATTTGACACCAAACCTCACTATCAAAGGCACTGACCAAAAGCTTGGCTGGAAGAGTTGGGTTTGGAGGAAAGAGAGAGGGATAGAGAGGTTCAGGGAAGGAATCCCAATGGAGATCAGTGGTGAGGAGGGCCAGATTAACAATCTGAAACATGTCAGAGGAAGGCAAGGTGGTGCAGCAGATAAAGCAGCTCCAGTGACCCAGGTTCGATCCTGACCTCAGGCGCTCTCTGCGTGGAGTTTGCACATTCTCCCTCTGACTGTGTGGATTTCCCCCTGGGTGCTCTGGTTTCCTCCTACATCCCAAAGAAGTACAGGTTGGGAAGTTAATTGACCTCTGTAAATTGTTGGGTGAGGGGTAGAATCTGGGGGGAGTTGACGGGAATGTGGGGAGAATAAAATGGGATTGGTGTTAGTGGATGGTTGATGGTCCATGCAGAGCCAATGAGCCTCTGCTGAGTGACTCAATGGCACAGCATTCTCTGACTTCCTGTGGAGGTCCCACCCTGCTGTCCTTTCAACTGTGCTGTGAGGCTGGACTTGTAATGGTAGCCATAACCTTTAGCTGTTGAGTTGAGGAGCCTTCTGTTTAACCAGCACCAGTAGAACCAGCTCCAGATTAGAACCTGCACCAGTAGAACTGGCTCCAGTGGACACTGGAAAACTGCTCCAGTGGACACTGGAAAACTGCAGGAACTTTACATTCTTTGCATTAACTGTGTTTTGAGCATTTAATCACTTTTAAGTGTTTGCCATTTTCAACTATTTTTCATTACTTGAAAACGATTTCATTGTTAAATTTAATCCTTTTTAATATGTTTCATGTCAATGGCTTTGGATTGTGTTTGAATAAATGAATGTTTGTGACATCCGTCATCTCAAAAGGGGCTGGACTTCAGAAGTCCTTCACTGGTTAAAACATTCATTGGGACATCCCGATATGTGAATGATGCACTACGAAGGAGAAAAGAAGCCTCACTGGGTTGAGTGAGGTGCTTTCCGAGCTACTGACTCTTCTGATATTCCCAAATTTAATATCCTCGAACTTTGTTCTGCAATCCATAACTCTGGTCAATATATTAATTCGGCTTTAAGCATTGTTACTTAATCACATTGAAAAGTATCAATGTGTTCTGAATACAGAGATGCTATTCGGAAACTTATTCAGAAGTCAGTTGGACAAGAGATTGGTGAGGATGCACTTGGAATATTATGTTCAGTTTTGGTCCATATATTGAAAAGATGCCATTAAGCTAGAATGAGTGCAGAAAAGATTTATGAAGATGTTGCCAAGACTCAAGAGACTAGGCTATAGAGAGAGGTTGAGCAGGCTAGGAGTTTATTCCTTGAGTGTAGAAGAAAAAGGGATCATCTTATAGAGGTGCATTCAATAATAGAGGGGCACAGATTGGGTGAATGCACACAGTCTTTTTCCCAGGGTGGGGGTATCAAGAACTAGAGGGCATAAGTTTAAAGTTTAAGGGGAGAGATTTAATAGGATTTAAGGGAGGTGTAATGTTTTCTCCCAGATGATGGTCCATATATGGAACAAGCTGCCAGAGGAAGTGGTTGAGGCAGGTATGTCAACAACATTTAAAATACACTCGGATAGGTACAAGGATAGGAAAGATTTAGAGGGATCTGGGCCAAATACAGGGAGGCTGGTCATGGCATACATCAACTCCAGCCTCCCAGACTACCTCAATCCACTGCAATTCTCCTGCCACCAAAATGGGTCCACAGTGGACACCATCTCCCTGGCCCTACACTCATTTCTGGAGCACCTGGACAGTAAAGACACCTAAGTTAGACTATTGTTTATTGACTACAGCTCCACCTTCAATACTATAATTCCAAGCAAACTCATCTTGAAACTCCTAAGCCTAGGACTCAACACGTCCCTTTTCAACTGGATCCTTGACTTCCTGACCAACAGACCGCAATCAGTGAGGATAGGCAGCAACACCTCTGGTACGATTATTCTCAACACTGGTGCTCCACAAGGCTGTGTCCTCAGCCCCCTTCTCTCCTCCCTATATACTCACGACTGCGTGGCCAAATTGTACTCTAACTCCATCTACAAGTTTTCACCGTAGTGGGCCAAATCTCAAATAATGATTAGTCAGAGCACAGGAAGGAGATAGAGAGCTTAGTGACATGCTGTCATGACAACAACCTTTCCCTCAATGTCAGCAAAACAAAAGAGCTGGCCATTGACTTCAGGAAGGGCGGGTGACACACATGCTCCTGTTTACATCAACGGTGCTGAGGTCGAAAGGGTTGAGAGTGGACGTGACCAATAGCCTGTCCTGGCCTAACCACGTAGATGCCACAGCCAAGAAAATTCACCAGTGCCTCTACTTCCTCAGGAGGCTGAAGAAATTTGGCATGTCCCCTTTGACACTCACCAATTTTTAATCAGTGCATCCCCTCTGAATGCATTGTGGCTTGGTATGGGAACTGCTCTGTCTGCAAACACAAGAAGCTGCAGAGAGTTGTGGACACAGCTCAGCAAATCACAAAAACCAGCCTCCCCTCGATGGAATCTGTCTACACTTTTCTGCCTCAGTGAAGCAGCCAGCATAATCAAAGACACCACCCACCCCGGACATTCTCTCTTCTCCTTCTTCCTATCAGGCATATGATACAAAAGCCTGAAAGCACATGTCACCATGCTCAAGGACAGCTTCTATCCTGCTGTTATAAGACTATTGAATGGTCCCCTTGTTTGATAAAATGGACTCTTGACCTTACAATCTACCTCATTATGACCTTTCACCTTATTGTCTACCCCTGCACTGCACTTTCTCCATAGCTGCAACATTTTATTCAGCATTCTGTTATTGTTTTACCTTGCACTACCTCAATGCACTGTTGTAATGAATTGATCTGTATAACTGGTATGCATGACAAGTTTTTCACTATACCTCAGTGACAATAACAAACCAATCTAATTTACCAATATACTTTGTTAGAGAAATGCCAGAGGCAAAAGACAAATCAGAACGGGTGATTCATTTGCAGAAAACCTATGTTCGGTCTGCAAGGCTGGCCCTGAGCTTTCTGTTGCCTGTAACTTTAATCCTCCATGCCATTTACACTCACATTATACTTGATACTAGTAGCATCAGTCACTTCCATAAATAGCCAAAATACCCTGCTCCACAATTATGTCCCTAATCCACCCAATACTGGATGACAAAGAAGGAAATAGTATCTGAAAGTAAAGCAAAGATGCCAACAGTCACCCAATGTGGCAAATGGAAAAATTCCAGAGAATCACTCCAAATCCATTGGCATTGCTTCACCACAGGGGTTTCTGCTGATCAATGAACTAACGTTGGTGGAGAAAAAAACAATTACAATGAATTTCCAGGCTAGTATCATTCAGATGTGTAACTACATCTGGCAGTGACGTTAACCACATAAGGAAATTCTGAATAATTCAGGCTTTCACATGTTAACAATAGGTTTCCACAATGACTGGCGGTATACGCTGCCTAAGTGACACCATGGTGAAAGTGCACAGATCATTTTTGTTTCAGGTTAGAGCTACAAAGCCTCTACTTCATTTGCAAAGAGAAATGGGACTATAACAAGATATGTCCCTATCCAGTTCAAGTAGTGCTAAAATATCAGGAATCTGATACCTAACTGGAAGTTCAAAGGCAGATGAAATGAAAATTCAAACATTTTGGAGAAAATTTGATGCCACTTGATAAACCAATAAAATGATAAGCATTTGTGATGGTGAGACATTAGAGTTCTCTCTTTCACATCCTATGCATGCAGAATTTTTTTTAATTACAAAGGAAATTCTTTTAAACAAAACTAACACACACACACACTAACTATTTTTATTTGGTGAGCACACAATTTTTTTTAAATATAGAAGTCTCTATCTTTTCAAACACAAATGGACAAATCACTGGTGACACATCCTGTAAGTAAATGAGCTCTGCAGGACACTACTTTGCAAGATCCCAACCATTAGCATGGAAATGTTGCCATATTTCTGCTTACGTGTAATCCAGAAGATTCAGAACCAAATGATTCCTTTGTGTTGGATTTGACTGTTTTGAGTATTTTTTTAAACATGTATAGTGTTTAATGCACCTCCAGTGGCTGTACAAGGAATGGCCGTTTCTTAGCTTACTGGTTCGTCCATCAGGTGAATATGTGTTTTCTCATTGATTGATTTTGCCACAGGTATCTAATAGGTTTTCTGATTGGACCATTATCTGAGGAGTACCTCTTATCCCAGGTATAAAAGGTGTTATTTTTTGTTAATCTCTCTCTTGCTTCTCTATTTTTCTCTCTCTTGCCTCTATCTCTCTCTTGCTTATCTTGCTCTCTCACACTGACCCTAGTTCATTTTTAGTTCCTTTTGTCTTGGCTTACCTCCTAGTAGTAAAGTGAATCCCGTGTGCTCTGTGACTGTTTCTTTGTTTTAAACTGTTCCAATAAAACTTTGTGAAGCACCAAGTTGTTTTCAACTCAACCTTGGACTTCTGAAAGAACCTGCAGATTCAAAAATAACTGGATCCGACATTTGGTAGTACCCATGTTACTCCAACCTTTCAACTACGTAACAATGCTGCAGATCCATTGATGACACATCTTGCACTCTCTGAGGCACCTATAAAAAGCATAATAGCTTTTGCCTACCTACATTTCATACTGCACATACACTTCCTTTAATGGCCTGTAATCCTTAGTTAATTTTAATTGTTTGAATTTTTTTTCTTAATTACATGGTTTAAAATTTTAATTTTTTAATAGCTTAAATAGCTTTTGGATGTATATGAATGCCAAAAGCATTTAGAATCATTAAAAACTCAATGTTTTGACAACAGACACAAAATGCTGGAGGAACTCAGCGGGCCAAGCAGCATCTTTGGAGGGAAATAGACAGTTGATGTTTCGGGTCGAGACCCTTCATCAGGACTGAAACTTCAATGTTTTGACAACTAGCTAAGCCACAAAATGTCTATCAAAGTTAGTATCAGCTGTTTTAAAGTCAGGGTTTATTTTTTGGCATTGCCCCTTTAATTTCTCTCTCTCCCACCTCCTCCGCTAACCCCCAAACCCCAAAAGTTTGATGCCATTTAAGCTATGAAACATCTTGTCAACTGTATAGGGCCTTACCACCCACTGATACAGCAGGCAAGGTAAAACCAACATTTTTCTTGTAGATCAGCAGTGCATGTAGGTGGTTTACCACTGATGTGTGTTCCGGGACACTATTTTGGAATTCTGTTTAGAACAACTCATATTTCCGCAATCTGTTTCTCCAACTACCTTTACAGTACCAAAGGTTGGCTTGGGAGGAAAGTGTGACTGATATCTCAAAACTTAGGGGCATGGAAGTATCAAAAATTCTCATGAAGCAGCTTTCGTATTTGGGGGATGAAGCTAACAAACTCCAAGGCAGCTGGTGGCAGCTGTAGTTCTTGTCTGGACCACATGCAGTTGGTCTGCATGAATGCAAGCAAGATTATGCGGTAGCTTCAAATGCAACAGAGAACGTGTCATTGTAGCCTTCTAGGAACATAACATTTCATTTTCTGAGTCAGATAATGCAAAATCAAGATGTCACTGAGGAGGCAGAGAAGACTTCCAACAATTAAATTTTCCCCTATGCCATCATTTACTCCCTCAAACTCCACCCCTGGGAAATATAACTTAGCAGGTATCTGGTTGGGGTCAGCCTCAGCTCAGTGTTAACCCTCAAGCCTCTGAATTAATAAATTAAGGGTTCCTGCTCTGTTGAAGATGTGAGCTGACACAAGGACAATACTGTGACAGTGCTGCACAGATGGACCTGCCATCTCTTAGATTTGACAGTAAACCGTACCTCATCCAACTTGTCTATGGATACAAAAGATCCCATTGCACTACTAACACTGCCCAACACATTATCTGGTCATCACATTGCAATTTACACAACTTTGCCATACACAAGAAGGCTGCTGTATTTCCTACATAACAAAAGTGATAATACTTCAAAATTGTTAACTGATTTTTTAAAGCAGTTCTGCATACCTTTAGGGCATGAAAAACACAATATTAATGCAAGAGTTTCACCTTTCTACCCGCTAGCATTGCAAAAAGATAGTGCAGCATAAGCAGATGTAGATAATACTTGAATGATTTTGTTTTATAGAATATGGAACATATGAAATTCCATGAAGTACCATAGCATTACAACATGCAGAATTTAATTCAGTTTACTTAAAATGTGATTAAAAGTACCTTGGTCCTGTATCGGACTTTCTTAACTGAACCATTTATATTTTGGCAAGCTTGCCAACAGTTTTAGAGTGTATTGACAGGAGAATCATTGCCACATTACCTTGCCGACCAACCCAAACATTACAAGTACGACTAACAATGAACAAAAGTCATTAATTATTCAACCTTATTAATTTAATCTTCTGAGGGAACATAACATCATGTTACATTTGCTATCCCTTTGGTAATGTAGTTGTTGACAAATGCTCCATTCAGCTGGACAGAAACAGAAAATGTGAAAATTACAGTTTCAGAATGTACAAACTGGTGGCTTCAGAGCTGTCTGGTGCGATTTCTCACGTTATAAATGGCTTTTCCGCAGTTCCAAAGGAAAGCAGAACCTTTGCATCAACCTCACTTCAAATCTTACAAGGTATATTCTTCCTCAAGCAGGCAATACACTTAATTATAGTTGCACCATATTATGACTAATATTACATTTACAATAAGTAGCAATGATTGAAGCCTGGGACATTTAAAACACACGTTATTCAGATACAATACAAAATATACAAGTAAATCAGAAAATGCTGAAGCATCACCATGACTGGATTTTGACCAATTAAAATTAGGTCTGAAATATACTTCCTAAAGTAGTCCATCCATTTACAGAGACAAAGACAATCAACACACATCAGAACAGCTTGAAATCACAGTTAAATTATGCAATTTTTTGATCATAAATCCAATCGCATGGGGAGTTAGTATTGTCTCAGGCACACATGATAATTTAGTTGCCTGATCATTTTAATGACATAAGAGTGCAGCCAGTGCTACCTGCGCAATTCATTGGCTTCATGCCTGTCCAAAGAAGAACCATTATCTATAATCTCGGACAACAATTCAAGGCAGCCAACACTCTTAAGGCAGATTTCCATTCTGGCTCCATACAACAGGCAAGGACAGGATTATAACTGACACAAGCACCAAGCACCATGGATTTCAGACGCTGCCTCGAAGCAGGCATTGGATGCAAGATGGAGGATCTACGTCGCTTTCCAGTCCCAAACACCCTCCCCTTCATTAAGAAGCCCATTAAACATCAACTTTGACAGCAAGGTGAAGAGATTGCACTGTGCACATGTCAGGAATCTTGTATGTTGGAAATGGCTCCAATGATGGCAGAAATCCCATGAACTCATTAGAAGTTGTCAAGGTAAGAATGCTGCTCTCCAGAGATATCCAATAATTTACAATATCGTGAATCATGAGACTTAAAAAATAACAACCCCTACTAGGCTACACTCTACTACAATTATGGAGACATCATTGACCAAGTCCAAAAGTCGAGGCTCATAGAAAGCAGATGGTGAAAGTAAGGAAGGTGGTAAGGATTATGGCACATATGATATATTGGGAATAGGTAGAGTATTATCTGATGCACTCTGCAGTAAACTAACCCCTCAGAGCTCCAGCTGCTGGGAGTCCTGAAGATTGTTGCCAATCCTACAATTGTTGCTAGCAAATGGATACAGCTTGTTCCATGATGACAAAGGTAAGGAGTATGTGACATTGTACCACAGTTCTATGGTTAAGGGGCAAACTTGGTTAAAGGCAAACTGCAAAGCTCTTCCAATAAAGTCGAGATGGCAGAAGTATTGCTGGCTGATTAACTGTCAAACAGTAGAAAAGTAAAATCCTGCAGAAAGCAAAAATCTGCTCCACAGGTAAGGTAGCATCTCTGGAGCAAATTAATAACTTTCATCGGAAAGGTCACTGAATAGAATGTTAATTCAGTTTCTTTTTCTCACGTTCTGTCTGATTGGTTGATCGATTCTAGTATTTTTATAGTCTTATTTAATGTTATTTAATCACGTTTCCTGTATTGACAGACCTTGCGTAATCTGCAGCTGTTTGCCATTTCCGATGATGGACTGCGAGCCTGTCTGGAGGGGACAACCCGAGTTTCTCGACAGCCAGCCTGTGATTAGTTGTCCCAGTAGGAATAAAGGTGACACACAGGACAAACAAAGGGTACAGGAATCACAGCTCCAGCTAGGAAGCTTACCCATCAACTAGTTTGCAATAGAAATTTGCTGCTCATTAAAGATATAGGCTCCCTTAGTATTGATGGCACTGCTATTTGTCACTTCAGACAATGTGAATGTGGTCTTTGGCAGATGAAAAGGCTTTTATTCAGGTCAAGCTGCATATCCTCTGTTGTCGACTTGAGGAATTATATCGATGGTCCATCTGGCTGAGAGAGCCTCAGTGACTTCCGGAACAACAGTGTTACTACGTACTGAAATATGCTTCTGATGTCCCCTGCTGAAACAAATTGTGCCTGGGATGTTGCTCCTGAGTCAAAATCCCAGGTTATTGAGATGTTCACTGAATACATACTGAATGCATGCACTTGGTATGGCCTCTTACACTATGTCTTCCTTTTGATCTCTCTACTGTCCATTGCTCTTGCCCTCTCCCCACCAGTCACCAGTCCCAATGGCAGGCCCCTCAGACAACCATTAATGTGGTTATCTGCGAGGCAAGTAACTTAAAAACACCAGCAGAAAATCTTGTATTAAGCAGGCAAAGTGAACATTAAAATGACCAGAGGTTATCCAGCAGCCAAAAATGTGAAACCAGCAGCTAATCTGTAAACATTGAATGATCCCACTAAACATCCCGTCTCTGCAACTTACATGGGACAAGTAAAGCACTCGGGCATTCTGATATCAAAATTGAATTTGGCAAGTAGTGCAGGGCCTTAATATGTGTATCATCATCCTTTTAAATAATAATCAATGAGCAGAGCAATACACTCCAGATGCTGGAAATCAAA